>JAJPUD010006725.1:52948-122653 GCA_023553655.1 Myrmecobius fasciatus | reverse complement strand
TTTTTTTGAAGTAGATGGGTAGTAGAAAGAGTAGGGCTGTGATGCCTACCCCTAAGAAAGAAGAAAAGAGAAGAATAAGTTTAAAAAAGAAGGAAGGAAATAGGCACTCATTAAGTTATATAAAATTTAAACTTCAATAAGATTCTTGAAAGATCCATAATTTGTTTTTTAAAAAAAATATGCTATTATTAATACTCTTGGCTGTATTTATAATCCTTTTTCTGTTTTTTGTATATGGAAATGTTCATGTTTGTTGATATTCCTCAGGTCAGTAATTTTAAAGATAATGAAAAGGACAAAAAAGGTGAAAATTACTAACACCAAAAAAATCTTTAACATGTTTAAATATGTGGGGGAGGTACATAAGAGGGCACAGGGAAATTACACAAGAACACATGCCCTTAATACTTTACTTTTACGGGAAAACCCTTTGATTGGGGACCTCGAATAAAGGGTAGACAAAAACAATTAAAATGCTGCTAAGGGACAAATGAGACCTGATCTATGAGATCAGAACAAAAGTTGTGGATACAACTTAAAAATAACTGACGGACCTCTGTGGCTGGGTGGACGGAGCCTTAGTAATCATGGAACTTGGGCTCCAGGCCTAGTTCAGTCTTGTTCAATTACCTCATCTGTAAAATGAGGGATTTGGGCTACATGATCTGTGAGGCCCTTTCCAGCGCCACAATTTGATTATGTCTGTGATTAGCTATACAAACTGGGCAAAAATCACCACTCTGAACCTCAGTTTCTTTATCTACAAAAATAAAAATAAGAGCAGTTTCTTTATCTCACAGAGCTAGAGTGAGGCTCAAAAGAGAAAAACTCCAGTACTAAAACATTTCTAGTATCTGACCCTTTTCTCCACAGATTCCAGCCTAGTTGCAACATCTCACCTGGATGAGTGCAATAGTTTCCTAAGATCCAATCTCTCCCTTCTCTGATCCACTCTCTACATAGCTATCAAATCCACTCCAAAATCTTCAGTGGCTCCTTACTGCCTCAAGCATAAAACACTGGATTAGATCCAATATAGCTCATTTCTAACCTTTGCTGGTCTAATTTCCTATTAGTTCTCTTCATGCACTCTCAATTCTAGTCAATCTTGCCTAGGAGCTGTTCCCCTCTACATAGCACATCATCTCCTGCATCCATGCCTATGCACAAGTCTGAATGAACTCCCTCTCTTCAAAGTTAATTATCTCTGTACACATATCTTCCTACTCAACTCACTCTCTCATCGTCCCCCCCACCAGCTGCCTTGCCCATTTAGGAACGATTTCATCCCGAGTTCTGTTCACCAGTCAGTGAGTCCAGGTGTCCCATACAAAGTTGCCATTTTGTAATGGTGTATAATCATGATTCTCCACTTCATGCCCTGCTCTACCTCTCTACAAACTGCCTTACCCTCCCCCTAATTCTCCACTCCTTTTTATATTTTATCTTCCTCTATCAGAACTTGAGATACTAGAAAGAAGAGGTGGTTCTGTTCTGTTACTTTAGTATTCTCAGCAGTTAGCAGAGTGTCTGGCATAATAAATGGTCTATCTAATCTGTTCATCTCTATCAATCTATCCCTAATAGAAAATAAGTTCCTTGAAGAGAAGGGGGAAGGGGACCAACCACTTATTAAGCCCCTATTATACATTAGGCACTGTGCAAAGTATGACCTCAGTTGATCCTCACAATAGCAACCCTACAAGGAAGGTGTTAATATTATTCTCACTTCACAGTTGAAGAAACTGAGACCAAAGTTAAGTGACTTGCCCTATATCTCACAGCTAGTAAATGCTGAAGGTCAGGTTTGAACTCAGATGTTCCTGATGCAAGGGTCAATGCTCGATCCACTGCACCACTTCACTAATGGAAGGAAACAATTTAACTTGATACTGCCTGGAGCATCCAGCCTCGAACATAAGTGTTTACCCAATGTCTGATGAATCAAACTGAATTAAATAACCCCAAGATGGTGACAAGATACCAGATTAGAACATCCTGAAACTGACAAAGCTCACCTTCTGGTTTTGAGGGGGGCTCCTTGGACTCCTTCCTGCTCTTCCGTCCCTCTCTTCCAGAGTGATCTTCTCCAAGATCTATGACAAGTTCACTCTCTGAATCAGAGTCCAGACCTAAATGTACTGTAGGGGAATCTGTCTCATCTTTGCCTTTAACTTTTTCTTTCACAGGATGGGGCAAAGTCTTGACCTTTTCTGAAAAATCCTTCTCAGGATCTGTAGTGGGCTTTTCTTTGACCAAGGGGTCTGATTTTTCAGTGGGGGGTGATGTGCTTTTTAAGTCTTCTTTGATTTCCACTGGAGTGGGAGGTTTAGGCTTTTTTTTCAAAGCAGCCAAATCTTTGTCCGTCCGGCTACTCTCCTTGTCCTCTGTCTCCTCCTGTTCAATCTTAGTCTTCTGCTCATCATCGCTTATGTACTCACTGTCACTCGTGTCCGATTTCTCTGAATCTTCGGAATCACTGTGCTCTACCGCTGTATAAACATCTTCTGAGATTTCATTTATTCCTAAATGGGAAGGAGAAAAACCTGTGAGTGATATGTTCATCAACTAAAAGAAGGAAAGCTCATCACTGTGAGCACCATACAAACATTTTCCTTGTCAAACATTAAAGAAAATATTCTTATGAAAAGGTAAGATAGCATGATGTGATTAAAAAAAACAGCCTAGGCCTTGAGTTCAAGTCAAAGAATCACAGAATTTGAGAGTTGAAAGGTATCTTGGCAGTTAACTATTTCAATCCTGTAAGAACTCTTCCAAAGTTAACCAAGTAGAACCAGGAGAACACTGTAAAGACAAGTAACTTTGAAAGATCAACCACAATTCCAAAGGACTCATCATGAAATAGGTTATTCCCCCCTCCAGAGAGTAAAATTATGGACTTACAAAAAAGACTGAAGCATATTTCCTTCTCTTTGCTGCTTCTTTGTTTTTGTTTTTTTGAACATGGTTAATGTGAGAATTTGTGTTAAGCAACTTGCAACGGGTTTTGTTTTTCTTGCCTTCTTGAGTGGGGAAAAAGAAGGAGGAAGAGAATTCAGAATTGAAAATAAAATATAAAAAAAAAAAAAAAAATACCTACCAATACATACTTGACAAGTGGTCATCTAGGTTCTACTGGAAGAGCTTCAACAAAGAGGAATCCATGAACTTCCAAGGAATCCATTCTACTTTTGGACAACTCTGATAATTAGGACGTTTTTCCTAACATCAAGCCCAAAATGGGTCTTTTTACAACATCCACTCATAGCCTCTGAGGTGAAGTGTATTCTCTCTCCTCCACAGAAGAGTTCTTGTATATTTATGACCCTTGGAGCCTTCTCCAAGCTAAACAAGTCCAGTTTCCTTCACTAGTCTTCATATAGCAGGGACCCAAGCCTAGCCCTACCTCATTTCAACTTTATTAACTTTACTCACAAGAAATCCTCTTCCATTCTCAAAACTGTTTTTTCTCATGTGCAAAATAGAATACTACAAGCACTAGGTGGGACAACAGAATATTTGCCTTGGAGTCAGAAGACCCAAGTTCAAATTCTACCTCAGATACAACCCCAAGCAAGTCACTTAAATCTTGTTCAACATTAGTTTCCTCATCTGTAAAATGGGGATAACAACAGTACCTCTCTTCCAGGGTTGGTATGAGGCTCAAATGAAATAATATTTGTAAAGTACCCTTAAAGGGCTATGTAAATACCACTATTATTATCCCCACATTGTCGATTTATTAATTTACAATACATCTAAGTATCAAGAGATCTAGTTCAATGCCCCAATTTTACAGATGAGGAAATTAAAATGTAGTGAGCTGCCCAAGGTCATAGAGGTTACTGGTAGCAGAATTGTGACCTGAACCCAGATCCTCTTAACTCCATGCAGTGAATAAAAGTTCATAAGATTTTAGATTTAGAACTGAAAGAGAACTGGAAGATACCTTGACAGCAACCTAGTCTAACCTCCCCTTTCCCCATTTTACAGATGAGGAAACTGAAGCTCAAAGATTAGGTGACTTGTCAAAGAGTTACATCAGAGACATTCTATAGTTCACATTCTATAGCCAGTACTCTACTATATTGCATTACTGCTCATTTATTGAACCACCGCAAGAAAATACTGGGGCACCTTGGTTATTTGTCCTTGTTTTCAAAGACGACCAATGACACTGATGTCTTGACTAGTATGTGATTTGGATTTAAGTGATGCAGAGTTATGCAAAGACATCAGCTTCATCCTCTCTTCCAAAGTCATCAAAGTCCAATGGTAGCACAAAAATCAAGAAGAGTGTCCAAACAATGGCTCAGGATGCAGCGGATGACCTCAGAGTATCTGATGTCTGACCAAGCTCTCCACAGCACTGCTTCAACTTCCTTCAGGGTCACTGGAACAGATTGCTCTCATCCACCCACTCCACTAAGAGATAGACATATCCCTAACTCACTGATGAGTCTGAGGCTGGCTGGTCACCCTCAACTGGGCTGAGCCCATCTGCCAAAACAGCTTTCCCAGGTGTTGCCACTTCACATCCTTCCGCTTCTTATAGCCACATGTGAGAGCTGTTAGCAGGTCTGACACCAATGATGGACAAGGAGCCCTCATACCAGAGGTGTTAATGAATACCCCATGTACTCCTGGGGCAGGTTAAGGGTCTAATAAACAGACCAGACTAGAAGTAGAAGACTGAGCAAAAGCATGGTTTTCAATGCCATATACATAGTGTTGCTAAGATAGACATAGAAAACTCTGAGTTGATAGGGTTTAAAAAAAAAACAATTTTCCTAGAAGGAAAGAAGCTTCCTCTGTATATTAAACTGCCTCCCAGCTAAAGGATAACCCACTCATAGTTTGAATCAAATTATCTTCTTATATAACTACTAACAGATAGCTGGCAAATAATTAACCTCGAAGGAAATCCACTTGCTGAGAGTAAAAACCTAACTTTTGGCTCCCATTTTGATCCATGGCCAGGACATACCTAATTGTGCTTTGCAACTCTCTATGGTCTTGTCCAGGTTAAGCTGGAACCGGCTTCGAATCTGCCTTTTGGGTGAAATGAGAGGCACAGGGGCTGCCTGCTGCTGAACAGATTCACTCAGTTCTTTCAGGTCCATATCCACCTTGCTCCGATCTGAAAGACATTTTATCATATAAGTTACTTAACCCTAAATTACTTTGCAACTTCACTGGCAACGTTCAGTACCAATGGTGCCAATTAAAGAACTCCAGCAAAATCAACTTAGGGCAAATAGAGAATTGGATAATTATAGTCGGTATTTATATCATCATCTTTCTCAAAGACATACAAAACCATCAAGAGGGAAAGTTATTTCAAGGTGCTTAAATTCAAACAAGTTTTAGAAAATTAATCAATCAATCTATTAAGCACCTACTATGTATCAGGCACTGTGCTTAGCACATTACTAATAACCCATTTGATCTTCACAACCACCCCTAGAGTAAGTGATCTCATTTTACAAATAAAGAAACTAAGATTAAGTCACTTGACTAGTATTCACACAAGTTATCCTACTAAGTGTCCAAGACCGAATTTGAACTCACTTCTGCCTGTCTCCAGGTACAACACTCTTTCCACTGTGTCACTTAACTACCCCCAGAGTCCAAGTTAAGAACATAACTTAACATAACTCTTACTCTATTTTACATATGAAGAAAGCATAGTTACCCAAGATCAGTGAGTCACGCCTAGCTCTCATATCTAAAGCAATTTGCTGCTGTGTTCATCCAATTATCCAAGGATTCTCTTTGTTGTTAAAAGAGGGGAAAGGAGAGAGATGTAAAGTAAATTTAGAAAGATTCTAGCTGTGCTTCTAGAAGTTTTGCCTACCAAAGACTTTCACAGGGCTTTCCCTTACAAAAAACAAATCTCCACACCAGCATCAAGCCTTCCTTCATCTACGGCTCAGGGGAACTCTCCCAGCAGAAGAAATCTGCTAATTTAATCCTTCCCTACTTACCCCTCCCCAATTCCCCAAACCCCTAACTCCTTAAAAAGATCAGTTTAGAAGCTTGATGAATCAAATCATGAACTAAGTATCCAAGGAGAACTAAGTTTAAACACTACCTGTTTAGCCTTGGGCAAAGTTTTTGGGAGTTCCCTTAGTTTTTACTCTATAAAATAAGAGGATTGAACTAAATGAAATATTCTTAAGCTTTCTGTGAGTCAGATGTCTTTGGCAAGCTGATGAAACCTATGAACCCCTTCTCAGAAAAGGCATGACCTACACTCTTAATTGAAAGAAATGTTTCCACTAGAAGTTAGTGAAAATGAAAGTGTAATTCTTTTTTCCATCCATAAACATGGATCCTTTGACCAGATGGTCTTTAAAGTTCTTTTTGGCTCTAGAATTCTGTCCTAAGTTCTCTGCCAGCTAGAACATCCAATGTTCTATGGTCCCCTTGAGCTTTGCCCCTCTATATTCTGGGACTTGAGGTTCCCTATGAATCTAAGTAAGGAGCACGAACATTTATGAGTTCTTAGGCATTTACAAGATAATATAACAGTAGCAGAAGCTTCTCTTTAATCTCCAATGACCCAAGCAATAAGTAACTCCTTAGCCTTGCCCTACCAGCTACTCTCAGCACACTCCAACTTTTGCTCTTGCTCCTTCACTACAACTTTTACTGCTGCCTTACTCCCAAACCAAACTGCTAAAAAATTCCTGGCTCACCTGCTTCTTTTTCTAAAACCACCTGGGAATTCTGGTTCATCATCCTCTATGGTTCACCTCTGACCAAGCTCTTCAGTCAGGTGGTAGGCACTCTTCGCTCAGCTGCCTGTTTGTTACTAAGACATCAGATACTTACTGGAAACACAGCTTATACTAAGCCCTTACATTCCCAGAGTCAGAGGACCTAATTAGATTGAGAACTGGAGGGACCTAGAAATTATTAAATCCAATACTTTCATTTTACAGATGAGGAAAATGAGAAGTTAATTAATTTGCTGGACATCACACAGTGGGTCCTAATTCCCATCTCAGCACTCTTATTGTATCACACTTCCGCTCATGAAGATGTGCATTATGATGAAAGTGCTCTACAACTCAAACTCTACAAGAATATGAGCTATTATTGTTATCATTATCACATCATTAATCTCCCCCCTTCCCATAGAATGTCTTTCCTAATTCAGAAAACTCATAGTACATTTCATTATAAAGGATATTCTGACCTTTAGGAAACTTAATAGTTTAAAATTAGCAGAGGATATTTGCTGAAGTGCATTCATCAGGAATAGCAAATTCTATTTTAGAAGTGAACTTTTGACTTAAACCTGAAATACAAAAAAAAAAAAAAACTACATCATTTTAGGGGAAAAAAAAATCACAAAGGGAAGGAAAATGAGTGACATGTCCCAGGGAAGAGGAGGAGTTCCCCAGCAGTAAGGAAACCGAGGTAGCTAGATGCCACAATAGACTTGGAGTTAGCGAGATCTGAGTGGAAAGCCTCAAGCATTTACAAGCTGTGTGACCCTGGTCAATATAATAAAGTCTGCCTCAGTTTCAAGATAACAATACCATCTCTTTCCAAACATCTACCTTGGTTTCCTCACCTATAAAATGGTGATAGTAAAAGCACCCAATTCCCAACATTATCTACCTCAGTTTTCTCATCATCTGTAAAATGGGGATTAGAATATCTATTTCCAAACACTTGGGAGGATCAAATGAGACAATATTGTCTCATAATTCACTTTGCAAACTTTAAGGTGTATTTATATATATCATCATTATTATTGCTACTATTATTATTCTATTATATTCATTCTTCCAAAGCCTCCCAAATGCATCCACCTGTAGAAGCAGACAAAAAGAAAGCTTATTAGTTCCCCAATCAAGATTCTCTTGAGGATAATCTTCCCAGCAGTTTTTTCCCCCCTCGGAATGTGTCAGGTCTCCCTCCTACCTCTTGCCAACTTTTCCTTTCAGCTGTTGTCTCTCCTAATCAATCAGCAATTCCAAACCCTATTCTGTCTGGAACAAGCATATGACCCCATGATGATTGTGTCAAATCCCTGTTGCCAACTATTTCATTCTTATTCAACAGTAATGTGTCCAGTGTCCAATCCAAGTGAGGACATTTGTCTGCTGGCCCCGCCTACAACACACCTGTGTTCTGCTGAAAGCGCCAAGGCTTCATAATAGGAGATGACCAATGAGCCCAATGGCTGATTTAGAGAATTAGATTACTCACAAAGAGTCCTACCCATGAACGCACTGCACCTTCTGACCACCTTCACTGGGCAGGAAGGAAGCCAGGAAAGGAAAATTATCTTCAGGCTCTATGCCCAGCTGAAGGTCTGGGAGGCTCTCCCCACAACTCAGCAAGGACCATCTCTGCCTCAAGGGTCTTGCTTTTTCAACAGGTCAAAAAAAAGTCTCAAACAGCAGAGGAACAAACCCAGAGGAATTCATAGAACCAGACCACATTCCATTCACTTAAAGTCAACAAACCCCTAAGGGCCCCCAGGGCAGAAAGGCAACTTTTGATCACAGTGCTAATGAACTCCTGAGTTTAGTTTAACCAAAGGTAAACAGTTACAAGATAAGAGGTGCATCCAGAGAGAGGCCTGTGGGAACTGAGTACCGACCACAACACAGCATTTTAACATTTTTTGTGAATATTTCCATGCATTTTGTTTTCCTTCTTAGGTTTTTTTTTTTCTTCTCTCTTTCTAGATCTGATGTTTCTTGTGCAGTAAGATAACTATAGATATGTATACATGTATTGGATTTGTCATATAATTTATCATATTTAGCATGTATTAGATTACCTGTCATCTAGGGGTGGGGGGTGGGGGGAAGGAGGGGAAAAGCTGGGGGAAAAAAAAATTTTTTGCAAAGGTCAATGTAAAAAAATAAATAATTTTTTTTAAAAAAAAATTTTTAAAAAAAAAAAAAAAAAAAAAAAAAAAAACAAGATAAAGAGGTGTGATTAGAAGCAAACCAAAGGGAAAAGATTGATTTTGTTCCATATTACAGTCACTTGGAAAAAAAATTAAAAATTAAAAAGGTTCATTTATATAGCAATCACAGAATAGAGAAGGAGGAAAGGGGGGAAGGTCATAAGCATTTATAGAGCATCTACTACTATGTGCTAAACTTTTTTTTTTTTTTTAAACAAACATTATCTTGTCAAGACAATCCTGGGAGATAGGGACTCACATTATACCCATTTTACAGCTGAGGAAACCGAGTTGAACAAAAATTAAGTGACTTGCCCAGAGGGATGGATCACAGAGCTAGTAAATACCTGGGGCTGGATTTGAACTCAGGTCTGCCTGACTCTATGATCAGAACTCTCCATGCACTGCAATGCAGAGGATACCCTCAAGATCTGAATCAACCCCATGATTATACAGAGGAGGAAACTGAGACCTATGGGAACCAAAACTTGAGTTCTGATATTGTACCCCGCCTACCCCCAGTGTGTTACAGAGGAGAAAATCAAGTTCTCTAAGAGGGGAAAATAACTTGTCCCAGGTTACCTGGCACCCTAAGGGTCCAGGCTGCCTGTACTGACACTAAAGAATTCAACTTGAAACCTGCTGATTGACAGTCAGACACTGTATCTGGTGCACCATCAGCCCCCTCTCTGGGGAAGAGGTTCCCTTTTCTGGTACAAGAAGCTAACAACGGCTGAGGTCCTGGGACTTGCTGCAGAACCCCTAGATTACTGCCTGGGGTTTCTCCCAGCTCCTCAAGAGATTTAGTTCAATTCCTCCCAACATACATCCAAGTCCATGGTCAGCAGTGAGAAGCTTTATAGAAGAGAAAATAACATTGGATTAAAGCCAAAGACCCTAGCTTCAGCCCTTCCTCACCACTTACTTGCCTTGAACTAGTCATCCCAAAGGAGAAAGTTTCATTGTGAGACTGGAGAATCTGGAAACAGCAGTTGTCTGTTCAAACCCTGGGCTGTGCTTCTTAGCACAAATTAATCCACTTCTCTGGGCCCCAGCCAGTCCTCCTTTGTAAAGTGAGGGATTTGGACTACATAACTGCTAAGAACCTATAACTTCTCTCAGCCTCAATGTCTGATTGTAAAATGAGAATCAAAAATAATCACCCTACCCAACTCACATATACATATGTATATTTTTATAGATACACATATAATATACAAACATATATATATATATATATATGCATATATGTATCTAGAGAAATACATAAATTGTGTTCATATGTGTATAAACATTCTTATACTAGAACACCAACCCAGGCTGCAGTTCAACAACTGAACTGAATTGCAACTAAATAGTCTGCCTATCCAGCAAAACTCTCAAAGATGAATCAATCATTATAGAAAATCCAGAAGCATTACCAAGCCAAAAGAGTCTTTGGTCTCTGTGCTTCAGATGGGCCTCCCACCTGTCCAAAGGACACCCCCTAAATGGCTCCTATCCTGATGAAAGGCCCACTGAGTCAGAGGTGGCAAAGGACTACACGAATCTGCTCCTACTACATGACGGTACAGAAGAAATGTCAATGTGGGTGTTCTCCCACCCCATCATGGCCTTTAAAAAAAAAACTATTTCTTTTCTTTAGCTGGACAAAAAATAGAAAAGAGTGGGAATCAGAGTGGGTTGGCAGAAATAACATTGTCAGGAAAATGAGGGTTTTCTAAATCTGGCCAGAAGGGCCCCTATTTATTCGAGTGTAGGATCATAAGGCAGTTATTTTTTAGGCAACAAGAAAACCATATTCATTTTCAGATTATACCAGTGAGTGCCCCAGCAAAAGAGAAGAATTAGATTTGAGCTGTATCTTAGAAAGAAGAACAGACATGAAACAAACTGAATTTTCTTCCATTTCATTGGAGGCATAACCTCAAACAATTTAAATCCCACTGGAGGGCTCACAGAGGAGTTTCCTTCATAAACTGAAGAGAGGACTAGATTATCACTAACAATTACTCCAACAAAATTCACAATTCAAATATGCTCCATCATGCTAAGGAAATGGCTTCAGTTTATGATTCCTGGATTCCTTAGAACAAACCAAAGGAGCTTATGTGATGAGATAATATTTGTAAAACATAGTACAGTGCCTGGCACACAGCAGGTGCTTAATAAATGCTTATTCCCTTATTGCCTTTACTATGAGAGAGAAGTGCTAAAGTCCATTTTTTTTTTCATTCTTTTTCTAGTCCCTCTAAATTCTATTCCCAATCCAGCAACATTAAACAAAGATGATACAGAGAAAGATTAAACTTGGCTTTGGTTCTTTCCACATACACCAATGATCCTTGAACTTTCACAAACAAATATACATACAATCATCCCACCACAAGGCACTGGAAGGTTAGAACTGACCGAGGTTCAGATTCAGAATGCTTCCAGGAGTGGAAGCTCTCTCTGGCTTGGCTGCTGGAAGAGGGGTTGAAGCTTGTGGAGAAAAAGGTTTCGGGCTGCCAGACAAACTCCCTGCTTGGCCCGTCTTTGTGGAAGCTGGAGATGCTGAAAAAACAGAGAAGCGATTCTATTAAAAAGTCAAATGTTACAGAAAGATAGAACAATGATAATGCCTACAACCTGAACAGATATAGTGAATTTTGCATCTTAACAAAGCTACTAAATGGAAGATCTCTGATTATTGTATGAACTATAAAGACAAATCACGTAAACTCCAAGTGAAATTGGGTTAACCCAAACATTATATAGAAATCTCAGAGTAAATACAGGTTATATGAAATTGACTATGGTTCTGGAAATGCCAAAAATTGGGGCCACATTTTTTTGGGGGGGCTGAGGCAATTGGGGTTAAGTGACTTACCCAGGGTTACACAGCTAGGGCATGTTAAGTATCTGAGACCAGATTTGAACTCAGGTCCTTCTGACATCAGGGCTGGTGCTCTATCAACTGCACCACCTAGAGCTGCCCCTTGGCCACATTTTTAAAAACAGATATTCCCCCTAATTAAATAGCTCAGCATCTTAGCTTTCTGTAAAACAAATCTGCAAGGAGGACCCCAAATTCCCCAGAACACACCTATCAACACACCTGACCAGCATTAACCTTTTGAGAATATTTCACGTTTCCAATCATAAATGCCATTAACTTGTTCTAAAATGCCAACTATAACTAAACTTGGGCCCCATAGGAAATTAGGGGGAAAAGCCCCAGATATTGCCTTTGGCTAAATAAATCCCCACACAAACTGCTTCTAGCACCTTCAAACATAAAGGTACAAAGAAAAAGAGCCTTGCATTCATAAACAAGAAGTATATTCAAATTCCACCTCAATTTGTTCACTTTTTTATCCAAAGCAAGTCAATCTTCTCTCTCCCCACCCCACCCCCACCAAAACAAACATTTTCTTATTTTTAATGCACAAAAAATTAGAAAATGACTTTTTATGTAAGAGACATGGATAGAATGAAATTTATATGCTTAAGATAAATGGCTAACATTTTTTGTTGTTCCTGAGTTGTTTCAGTTCAGTGACCAACTTTCCATGGCATCATTTAGGATTTTCTCAGCAAAGACACTGGAGTGAATAGCCATTTCTTTCTCCAGTTCATTTTACAGATAAGGAACCTGAAGCAAACAGGGCTAAGTAACTTATCGAGGGTCATATAGCTAGTGTATGTCTTAAGTCACCTTTGAACTCAGAACATCCCGACTCCAGCATTCTATCCACTGTACCATCTAGCTGTCCCCTAAAATTCCTTACTTGAATAAATTTAAATCCTAGCAAACAGAATTAGCATATTTCATTCAGGAGGTTGGTATAATACACAAGAAGGGACTAAGATAAAATCTCTTGGATGATGTTCTTTTTAAAAGGGAAAAAAAAAAATTCACCCTCTTTAGAAAGACTTCATCACATTATCTAAAGCACCTACTAAAATCATATTAAGGAAAGTTTGTCCACAAAAAAAAAAAGTCTATTTCACAAAGTAGGAAGGACTAAACAATTTTCAAGCCCTCAACCAAAGCTTATTCTCCATAATTTTATGAAACAACTTTCTCACTTTTCCTTTGGCTCAACAGACAATTAGATTCCAAAAACAAGCAGGCAGAATCTTAAGTTTACAGTTCTTAATAAGTTATTTATCAAACCTCTCCCTTCCATCCATAAAAATGGTCTGCATGCTAAGAAGACAGCCACATCATCATCTATTAAAGATGAAATTTAGCCTTGAAGCAATGAAGCAGTCACACTTCCATGTTTGGGAAACAAGATCTGCAATGTCTCCTCTACTCTCTCAATCTATTGCTCCTTTCCTTCCCAGCCCACTGCAAAGATCAACTCCTTCCAAGAAGCCTTCCCAAATAACTCCAGGTTTCTCTCCCCTTCCAGGAATCTATCACACTGTCTTGGTTTTAACCTCTGATATGCACCTAGGTTCTGCTTTGTATTTTGACTTCTGGATATCTTCCCTAGGCATTTACCACATTTAGACTGGTTCATTGTTGTTGTTAGTTACTTATGTGCAATGGTCTGGATGTGCCCCTGAGTCCTCAGGGATCACATCAGTAAAGCTGAGCAAGATCTGGCAAATTCAGTGTAGGGGAAAAAGTGAAAACTAGCTCAATTGCTACTTTTCTCAGGCCTCAAACAAGTCACTTAAGTAATCTGTAACCCACTATCCATTATCTCTAAAATAAGCTAGGCAGACTAGATCCTTTGCAGTTCTCAATTTTATGGTCTTAGGACCAAGCAAGATGAAAAAACTACAGGACCTTGTGTTCTCAGGAACAGCCAAGCTGGATGGGGAAAGAGTCATCACCACAGGCTTGGCTGGGATGATGGATATTGGAGAGAAAAGGGAGAGAAGAGAAAGAAGGTAAAGGAGAGAGGGAAGAAAATTAGAGGGAGGAACTAGCATAACTGAGGAAAAGACACATTTAGGAGTTGGGGTCTATAAGCCCAGAGGGAGCACTCACATACATAAAATAGCAGATGCTGGCAAAGTCCTTCACTAGAGGCTTTCAGCTATCAGGGACTACACTCTTATTTATCCATCTCTCCCAGGTTGGTTCCCCTCACATGATTAGGCACCTAATCAGAGTTTGCCCCGATGTTTTCAATTGCCATCTTTATGATGAGAACATTCTGTTGTTTGTCCTTCCTTCTTGAAGAGGACATGACATCAGCACATGACATGCAAGTGAGTTGGATGTAAGTCAGGGAGGATTGTGCATGGTCACCTGCCTCAATTTATCCTCCAGAGCCATCTGGGTCCAGTGGAAAGATACAGATGAAAATAACTGGAGATGAGCCTAGATGCAATGGGAGAATTTGGCCTTCTTAAGCTAAAATCTCTAAGAGATCTCAGTTTGATTAAGGCAGTACCCATTGAGTGATTAAAGCTAGTTATCAATTGAGGTAAAGAATGGCCTCTTTCACCTAGTCAAATAGAAAAAAAAAATCTAAATAGGGGAGACCATTTTTCATTTTTCAGAGCTTTTGGTCTAATAATAATAACAACACAATGTCATCACAGCTCATACTTCCACAACTCTTTCAAGATTCCAAATCACTCTGCAGAAACAGCTTGTCCCAAAAGTCTTAGTGCTCCTGGAATAGCCCTTATTATCTCATTTCATCACTATAACAACCAGATACTGTTATACCCATTTTGTTTATACCCATTTTGAAGTTGAAAATATTAAGCTTATAAAAGTATAGTTCTTGTTATCTAAAAATATGGAAGAAATGAGGGAATGGGAAAGGAAGAGGAAGAGTATTCATACAAATGCTTTAAAGCTGGAAAGCACTACATACAAGTAATCTCAATCCTAACAAGAAGCCCAGGGTAGGCAGGTGCTATAATTATGCCCATTTTACAAAAGAGGAAACATGCAAGAAAAGGTAAAAAGACTTGCCTGGGATCATATCAAGGAAGCATCAGAGCTTGGATTTGAACTCTTGAATTAATGTTTCCAACTCCAAATCTAGAGTACTCTCTCCATTTTCTCCCCAGCTATCTCAAGTGAGTAGTTTATCCCAATGCAAACTCACTACATTACACTCACCTCCCTGCCTAGCTAGTCAATATACATTTCCCTGACTTCTTCTGCTGCCCAAGGCACTTTTCTAGAACTAATAAGACCACAAATCAGCCTCACTGGACCGAGTTTTACTTCTAATTTCACCATAATAAGGAATAAGATAAGTTAATAAATGAGCTTTATTATTCATTCCTGTTTCATTCTACTAAATACACAGAAAAGATTATTTATTTATTTATTTGCTTTTTGCTACAGCAATTGGGGTTAAGTGACTTGCTCAGGGTCACACAGCTAGGAAGTGTTAAGTGTCTGAGACCAGATTTAAATTCAGGTCCCTCCTGACTTCAGGGCTGGTGCTCTAACCACTGCACCACCTAGCTGCCCTCTAGAAAAGATATTTATAACGAGATTTTACAACTGAAAGTTCAAATCTAGTGGGGTCAATATCACCATTACAGGTATTCATTCAAACATTTACTACAGGCCTGTCATGTGCCAAGCACTGTTCATTGCAGGATCACTTGGGTCTGCAAATCAGTGGGTAAAGCAGTATTAAGCACTTAAGAAATTTTAACAATCAGATGGGATGGGTTTGTGACTTCAAACAGTGGCTGTTCCCATTCAGCAGGTAAGAGCTAAGGGTATATGCTGCAAAACCTGCTTTCAGGAGAGCAGGGCCTCAATGGGCAAAGTCCCAAAGCCCACAGGGGCTTCAATCTGCCACTATTCTCCAGAGGCCTTTCTCAGGCACTAGGGCAGCTGCTATGACTCACCCTTTCTGGCTCTGCCCTTTGTGGGTGGTGGCTCTGATTCTAGGAGGGGGAAGGGAGGATTTTTCCAAGCACACATTTGGCTCAGCAACTCCACATGTAAGGAACTCCACCCTTCCATTTCCCTGGTACACTTCAATTTGAGATCATTTGCAAAAACACATTATATATGGCTAAGAATGGACAACAAAAAGACACAGTGTTGAATCTCCTACTTATTACCTAGGTGCCCTTGCTTCTCATTCTCCAGCAGTCTCCTCTGCAATAGCTTCTACAGTTTAAAGACAATAGCTTCTATAGTTTAAAAAAAGCCACTAATAATTAAGGCAATGAAAAAGAACAAACTATAGCCTTTACCCCTAATATTTATGGAGCATTTTCAGAAGGTTAAAACTGAACAGCAATGATAGGATCGCAGATATCAAATAGGAAGGGACCTTGGAAAATCATCTATTCCAACCCCTTTATTTTACAAACCAGGAAAAGAGGTTAAGTATAAGTGAAAAAGTCAAGATTAGCGTCAAGTTCCTCTGACTCCAAAGCCAGAAGACTTTCCATTAAGACGGGGGAACACAACTATACTGAAGATTCCAATGTGATAGAACACCAGTATAACTACTGAGGATGCTAGGAAATAGGAATTCAAGCATATGGGAAAGATGCTTAATGAAGAATTTGCCTAACTGGACAGTAATGGCTTTAGCAGCTTAACAGTCTACTCTTAAGATTAATTTTAAGGAGACAGTTAGTAAGGGTTGGATGGGAGATTATGAATGAAAAGACGGAAGGGCAGATGGCAGTAGTTTTATTTAACAAGCTAGATACAATTCTAAAGATAACCAACTAATGGCTCTCTGTTTCTCAATCTCCAAACAGAAAGCTCTCCTTTTGCTCAGGATCTATTTCAGGACCTCATTCAAATAAACAACTAGTTTTATGTCAATAGTCACAAAATTGATCCTCTTAGACAGCAATCTCTATAGCCTGCTCTTTTTTCAAGTGCTTTTATTCTTTTGAATGAATTTTCTACTGAAATCTTTTTCCAATATATTCTTATGGCAAAAAATTGACTCTGAAGTTTCAAAGATCATACCAATGGAGCACAAGCTCAAGCAAATCTTGCCAAGCTGAAAAGCTTCAAGGTCAGTGACAGGCTAAAGACCAGCCTCTCTAAACTTAATGTTGGCTCAATGCCAGGCTGGCTCCTGAAGATTATCTATTAAGGCAAAGGATGGTTGGAATCTGTCACCAGAAAAGGGTGTAGCACCACCAACAATATCACAGAGCTTTGAAGTGAAGCTGAATGAATTAATCCACATCCTTTGAATGGCACTGTCCATCACTGGGTCCATGATCAGAGTTGTTTCCAGGTGGGTAGAGCGAGGATCACCACCATATCATCATGAGGCATTAAAAAATATATGTCTTGAGTCTAAAAATGATTACTAGCAAAATGGACTGATTTTGAGTTTCATCTCTTCTCACTCTTTTTTAACCAATGCTCTTAGTGCCAGAGTTCATTGCTAGGTGATGCTATGAATATCAAAGTACCAAGCCCAGAGTCAAGAATCATATTTCTGAGTTTGATTCTGGCCTTAGACATTTACTAGCTATGTGCTCCTGCCAAGTCATCAAACTTAGTTTGCCTCAGTTTCCTCATCTGTAAAATGAGCCAGGGAAAAGAATGGCAAACCATTCTAGTATCTTTGCCAATTAAACCCCAAATGGGGTCAGACTGGAAACAAACTGAATAACTTGCACCAGTTGTGTTATAAGACAGACTTTAAAATAGGGAGAAAAATTTGAAAAACATATTTATGTTTTGAAAATTTGCATAATTCAAAGGGCTAATGTGAATATATATTTTATGCACCTTTACGTTTATAGTGTCTATCATTTTTTGTCATCTCAATGGATTGGGGAGAATTCAGAATTGAATTTTTTTTTTTTTTTAAAATACACAATTCTTTGAGGATGTGTTTTGGAATGTATTCAATGTATACAACTCAAGAACTATTATTAAGAACTAGCATTTATATAGTATATAGAGCCTCATGGGGTTTACAAAGAGCATATATTATCTCATTTGATCTTCTCAATAACCCTTTGAGGTCAATGCTGTTTCAGCCCCATTTTACAGATGAGGAAATTGAAGCTGAGTTAAGTGTCTTGCCCAATATCACCCAGCTACTAAGTATCTGAAGATGGATACAAAATAAGGTCTTTCTGACTCTTAAAGAGTTCAGTATTCCATACACTATTTCATCGTGCTGCTTCATTTACAATCACTTTGGCTACAAAAAGACATTCAAAATTACATGTTTATGGAAGTGAGAAACCCAGGAACTTCCTCCACCATTGTCCATCCCTTCAGAGCTAAGTCAGGTTTTTTTGTTTTGTTTTTAAATAGGGACTATAATATGGAATATGTTTGTTTCCTTCTATTCTCAGACATCTGGTCAACATCTCTGAAGTGTCAACTCTTTAGGTCGACCATGATGGAAGCCAATTTTCCAAGAAACAACCTATGTTCCCAGGTATGGAGTCATTGCCATCTCTCACTTACTTCTTATCCTTTGCTTACCTGTGCTCTTTTCAAGGAAGTCCATGGATTCTTCACTTGCACTAAAATGACTGGAAGCTGCCTTCTTTTCTGCATCCTGCTCGACATCTGAGCCCGTGTGAACAGAGGAGTTGGTACTCATGGGTGACCTTGGCATATCAGTTAAAGAAATCCTCCTCCCCGTGCCACCACTCAGCAGGGGTTTGCTCATTAAGATCTTCGGCGATGCCGTCATGTCAAAATTCAGTTTGATTTTCTCTTGTTTATCTGTCTTTGCAGTCCCAGCACCAGGGTTTGTGGGGTCTAATAACATTTGGAATTGGTTGTTGGGTGTGTATGGTGTCCGGAATGGGGAGTAATTAAATACACCAAACTTTCTGCGAATGTTCTCGACATATACCTCCATCTCTTGCATTGCACTGTTGAAAATGCTTTTAGTCTTTTTCACAGAAAAAGGAATTTCTTTAGACATGAGGTAGCAATTATTTATTGGAACCCAGGCCCTATATGTGCAAAAGGGAGCAAAAAAAGAAAAGGGACAAGTTTGAGTCAATTCTGTTCTATTCCAAGGTAATTTTTACTTCATTCAAACTAGCTAACTAACTTAGTAACTTTTTCACCAAAATGAAGATTTTGAAAATATTTTTCCATTAAAAATACATTTTCTTCAAT
This sequence comes from Myrmecobius fasciatus, assembly GCA_023553655.1. Taxonomy (NCBI): domain Eukaryota; kingdom Metazoa; phylum Chordata; class Mammalia; order Dasyuromorphia; family Myrmecobiidae; genus Myrmecobius; species Myrmecobius fasciatus. Next base: position 103,652 of record JAJPUD010006725.1, on the reverse strand, counting down.
AGTTTAATATTAAGAAATGATCCATTTAGAGATGATTAAAATTAATCACTTTCTTTCTAACATAAAACAGAACATAACTGATAAACTTACAAAAACTTCTACTTATCATAAAGCTCAAAACACTGTGATCCAAAACAAATGGGCTAGGGTTCAGGCATGTGGAATAGGGAAGATACCTAGCACAGTAACATCAGTGGGATCTTAGAAACAATAAATGTAAATCTCTGATCATTTCAGCCTATCACTCTCTACCTTTTCTCCCAGTGACCAAGCTTTCTACCACTGCGGCTCTGAAATGGTATCTTTCAGACAGAACAATACTTATCACAATAGACAAACAGTCCCATAAGTTTTAGACTGCTTGTGTAGTGTGTCCCAAGCTGCACAACCTCCCACCCACACCACTTGTGCTCCCTATGAGCCCAGGTGAGGATAGTTGCAACGGCGGCAACGGCAGCAGCAGGGGTCTCTGCAATACTGGTGATCTGGCTTAAGTTCAGCTTGAGGGGCAAAATGACTAGGAAGAGCTCTGTGTTATCACTGCTGCTGTGGTTGGGATGTGAGCCTTAAATGGGTTGGATGGCTGGTTCTAAAGTCGGCCTCCCCACCAAAAAGACCATAATGTGCCCACCCTGCTCTCAGTTTTACTAGAAAGTGAAGAAGCACATCTATCAATGTACCTACCTACACTAGCCCCTCTCCCTCTTCCTAATTTGCTGCTTCCTCTCAGCTACAGGCATATAACCAAGCTGGTTAGAACTGTGTGTAATATAAAAGTAAACAGCCTGTGAGGGAGGGCCTGAGGGGCTTCCCCAATGAGTAAAATGCATGAGCTTTATTTAGTGCATGGACTTTATAACATCTCTTTTGGCTGCTCAGAGGTAACTTTTTCCTTACTTCCTGGTTCTCAGCTGTGTTCCAGATAGGTGAGGTTGCCGGATAAGTGACCTGTGGATAAGTGAAGTGTTACTTGCACTTTGAAAGAGAAGGCTGCCTTCTGTCAGGGAAAATACTTGAATGAGAATTGGTCCTTATTTAAAATGTAAAAAACGTAAGTAGTTAAGAGAAATACAGTCTGATAAAGGGCAAAAGGTTCGGATGGCATAATTCTGGGGAAAGAATCCTGGATTATCACCAAAGTTTCTTAAGTGGTCTCTCCCCCTCCAATCCATCTCACACAGGTTGCCAGATGAATCTTCATGAAAAACATGGTTATAGTCACGTCACTTCTCTGCTCAAAATCTGTCAGGGGTTTCCCAGTGCCCATAAGATCAAGCCTACCATTGGCCATCTATTAATCCTTTCCAAAAGCTTTTATGAAAATTTTAACTTATTTAAATAAATTTAAATAACTCCTCATAAAGGGGGGGGGAGAGAAGGAGACTCAGGAATATAAGAGAGAAGAATAAAGAGGTGGATCACTGAAAGGGACTCTTATTTAAAAGTCCATTTACATTTTTGGAAAACAGTTTTGGACATATTATTTTCCCTCTTTTTTTAATTATCTCACATTCCTCTTTGCCTCTAGTCACTAACACATATACAAGAATCTAAAAAAAAATCTGAAAAACTGGGAAACTAGGAAGGGCTGTATGCCCTATGTTAACAGGAGAAGCCCTAGAAGGTTAGGGAGGGGAGGAAATTTGATGGAAAGGGGCAGCCAATGGAAATGGAAGAAAATAGATGGCCTGGGACCAAAAAAGAGACAAAAAGGAAGTGATGGAGCTAGCCTAGGCTGAGAAGCATCCTCAGGGAATTACAATAAGCAAGATAAGCCCCTATGATTTTACTCAAACCTTTATCTCCATATGGAATACCTTCTAAACCTCTTTAGAGGTTCTTAACCTCTTTCACTTTCTACCTCTTCATTAAGACCCACCTCAAGCTTGATTCCCTCCATGATGCTTTCCCTGACCCAATCTCCCAACCCCAGCCCATAGCCCTCTTTCTTGAATTCATACATTTAAGATCCGGAGGTCCTAACAGGCACTTAACCACCTTATGCCACCTTCTACTTTGCGTTGAACTACTAGTGAATTTCTCTACTTATTTTATTCAACTTTTCCTTTGTTTATATCATATCTTCCTATCTAGTCTTTGGGCTACTTAAGTCCAAGGACAATGTCTTACCTTTATAGCCCATGGAGAGACTAATAGAGGTCTTCACATATAGTTACTCAGCAAACAGTTGGTTTGATGAGAGAAAGCATAAAGTCATAGATTTCACAAATGACCATAAAATTTCTGGATCTCTGATTTGGTGGGATACACTAGACTATTTCAATGAACTTTTAAAGTCCTTACCAGGTAATTAATATATTTGCTAAAACAGTTAGAGAAAAGAGGGGCAGGGAACTGAGAGAGAATGAGTATTGAAAGCACACAATCAAATATTAAAACAGGTAAGTAAAGATGGATAAATCCAACACCAAACTGAAATCTTTTGGTAAGTATATTGATGGCTTCCTTTCTCAACTAAGCACAGTAATATCCTAAACTAATCCTGTGGTCCAAATTCAAACAAAGTCCTGAACCTTGGAGTGACTAAACAAGATCCCTAAAGCTATCATAACAGAGGCTTATTTCAGAACAAAGAATGAAATACTGTGAAGGGACAACTAATCCAAAAAAAAAAAAAAAAAAACTAATCCAAAAAAAAAAAAAATTGAGGGGTGGGGAGGAAAGAAAAGGGGAAAGGCAAAGAATTGCAAAGCTGTCCAGGGAGGATTTAGTGAAGGGACAAACTGCCCTGACAATCTTGGTTCCCCAGGGGCACTACTGTGTTATAGTATATAAGCAGAGACTCCTCACAATGACAACAAAGCTAAATTAGCTAAGTTTACTCTTGTCAAGAAAATAGTGATTTTCTTGGATTCCATGCCTTTATTTATACTGGCACTATTAAAATGAGCATAAAATGAGCTGTACTTCAGAAACAGCCCATACTAAAAAATAAAATGATCATATTTATTTCTATATTTTCCCCTCTCATGTATTTCTTCTCTTATATACTCCTAATTTTAAGATCTTTTTGTTGTTCATCTAATTTTCCTGTGCTTGTTGGCAGCAGCAGCAGCAGCAATCCCAAATCTCTGAGGGATTGAAGAGAGCAGATGAAGACCTATGAGCTATTTTTAGACTAAATCTAAGAAAAATGAAAACATCTCTAAGGAGAGCTCTTCACCAGCTCTCATCAGCAGAGCCACATGGAAAGGGGCCACTATTACCGACATTAACATGCAAAAGCCCACTTTAAATGTGTGTGGTTGAAGGGGGGAGGGCTGCCACAAGGGAAATAGGGGGAAGGGGAAGCCAATAAAAAAGAGCCATTGAAGTAACTCACTACCTAATCTCTCCATTTAACAAAGGGAAAATGAAGTTGGCAAGAATCATACAAGTGTTAGTAGGTTTATTTATTGAGGACAAGGAGACACTTCTTGTCCCTAAGAGAAATATTTTGAAAAAACAATGAGTGAATTGCTTAATAATATATATTTAGTATGACAAATTTAAAAACCAGCAGCACCTAAAATAGCTCCTGGTTTAAATGCCAATGTTGGTACCACCAACAGAACTTCTAACACAAACTCTGTTCTAATATACCTGGAAAAATGAAGCCCACATATGACATTTAATATTAAAATAGAAACTATTTCTTATAATCCTAAGATGTGTGCAGTGTAACTTTGAAAATAAGTGGATGGAATGGCCACAATTCTTTCTAGTCTCCAATTACAGCATTAAAAGTTCAATTAACAAAATGTGTTTTCAAAGCCCATTGTTTTAAACTCCCACCTGTCATGTTGTCCAAAGAAACGGGCATCGACCTGCCCATCTTTGTCCCTCAGTGCTTTTGCAGGCCAGAAGGGAAATCCTTTCAGTTTAGCCCAGACCAATGGGTGTGGATTGCTCTAGGAAAGGAATAGGAGATGCAGGGGTTTTATGAATTTGAGAAAAAGAAAAATAAATATCAGAAGCATGATGATATCCCATAATTCAGCAGGCTACTGTCAGATGAATTTTTCTAAGTTATAACTCAGGTGAGGTTACTCTACTATTCAAAGACTATCCACAGCTGAACAGAACAACTAAGCTAAGGCTTGGTATGTAAGGCCAGTTCCAACCTACCTTTTCAGTTTCATTGTACACTAATGTCCTTTCATTGAACCAAACCAAGCCAAACTTGAAGTTCCTCAAGTACAGATCTGCTGCTTTCCTGTCCCTGAGTTTTGGTCAGACCCCTTGCCAGTGCCTGGAATGCCTTTCCCCAACATCACCATGACCGCACTCTGATAACAATGGCTCCCACTGGGGCAACCAGCCCTGAAGTCAGGAGTTCAAATCCAGTCTCAGACACTTAACACTTCCTGGCTGTGTGACCCTGGGCAAGTCATTTAACTCCAATTGCCTCAGCCAAAAAAAAAAAAAGAAAAAAGAGTACACCTCAACAATAGCCTCCATTTCTATATCACTTTCCTCAAAATAATCCCTATTCTACAGAGGAGAAAAATCAAGAATAAGAGAGAGGTGATTTGCCTCCTTGGATCATACATCTATTAAGCATCAGGAACCCCATTCTTCCAAATCCAAGATTCTTTACACAACAGCACACCTAAGAAGCCACCTGAAATACCACCTACCATAATTCCTATATCTTTCTCTGATCCCACATTCATTTATTCATACAACAAACAATTATTACATGCTTACTGTGTGTAAAGCAACATACTAGAAACCGGGGAGATACAAGACAAGACATAATCTCTACTTTCATGAAGCTTACACTCTAATAAAAGAATGACATAAATAGATAACTATAATAAACAATATTACAAGATTAAGTGTATTAGGTGAAAAACAAAGTACAAAGTACTACATGACATTCAAGGAGAAGACTGTTACCAACAGCAGGACTTGAAACAAGGCTTTGTGTTAGAGTTGGGCATTAAAGGATGGGTACATCATCAGCAAGCAGGAAGCACTAGACTTCTTTCTTTTAGAGACTTTCATGGCACTCTCTCTTGGACCTTCCAGACTCATATTTTACATAATATTTCTCTGTGACTGTGCTTTTCTTCCCCATAGAACTATAAAATCTTTGAAGGGAAGGCCAAGGTCATGTTTTTTGCTGTATATCCCAGAGTTCTTAGAGCTTTGCATAGAACAGATAGTTAAAAAATAAGTTTATAGATTTGAAATAAATTTTAAAATTGATTAACCTCAAGAAGCAGGATAGACTGGGAGAAAGAATAGCTTCTAATCGATATTTAAAGAGTTCTTACTCTATGCATTGTGTTTGGTGTTGAAATCCTGAAGGCTCAGAATGGATTTAGGTGGATTCATGCAGGATAGACCATTACTATCAGAGAAAACTAGGATGTTTGAGAGTCTACAAGACTGGTTACCACCAATACCCATTGACTCTTGGTGCTCCCATCACAGACAGAGGACAAGTACAATATGACTTATAAATAGTCTTTTAGTTATACATTCTCTTCTCTGTGTAATGTCCGGTCCTAAGACACACCAGTTATACTCTTCCTTGGGATCCTGCACTAACTACTGTGCAGGTATAGGTCAATAAAACCAAAGGATCATAGGGATAAATTTGGCATGGCTTATGCAATAAGGAGCTTAATAGACTTGGATTATTTCTAATCTTGTTTTCCATTCATTTACAGGACTAAAGCTGGACAGGTCTCAACCCAAAACTCCCCACAATATTGGACCTAAACTCAAGTTTATGTAGGAGGTAAAGAACTCAAAGTTTACAAAATAATTAAGCTAAAATACACCAACTTACACAAGGCTCGCAAAACCAGTTCTCTCGTTTTTGGCAAGCAGCTAGATAACATTCTGGACACACTTCAATTTCATTCATCTGTAAAGAAAAGGAGCAGGATCTTTATTATTTTTGGTTATCATTTTTATCTGAAGACAAGAGATCATATTTCTATAAGTACTTTATAACTCAAAGGATAACTTTCCTGATGACAATCTTGCAAAGTAGAGGGGCACAATTATCCCCATCTAACAGACAAGGAAACCAAAACCCAAGAAGTTTGCATGCTTAAAAGCATCACAGTTCAGAATCAGATCCATGTTTTCAAACTCCAAGCCTGATGACCTCTCCATCATACATAAAAGCAATATAACTTTCACCCTCTTGGAAAGAGGATGTGTTCTTCAGCATATTTTGGCTAGCTTCTCTCTTGGTTCTTTGTCCTTCACGTAGAACTTGAACACCCATCTGGAGTTAGTCCTTCATGAATAATCCCAAATGGATGATTAAGTTAAGGTGACTTCTGAGATCCTGAAAGCTCCAAAGAAGCCCAGTCTTATCCTGTGAACCAAGTTATAATCACAACTAGATGGAATTCAGTAGGAGACACATACCTCATGTTCACAGATTTTTATAATTACTTTGGCTGTTTGTGTCAATTTGTGATTTCCTGTGTAAAAAAGAAAATTAAGATTAACTTGAATGGAATGATTTCACAAATTATTTTTGGTATTTCAAACTACAGTTTCTAGGCTAACTCTCATGAGAGCGGAACAGTCCCATAAACAACCTTTGTAAACTTGTTGCTTTCCCAAGGGGCTGAATAAAAAAATCTGGGATTTCCTGACTTTCCATTCCTGCTCCAACCAGGATGACATCAATATGGGATATTTAGTTGCTCTTATACAAAGCAGGTGACATAATATAAAATTCCTATTTCACGGCAGCATTTCAGAATTAACAGCTATCTGTTTTTTGCTGTACATTTTCAAGTACCTAATAGACTAGTGAGTGGGACAATCATTGCCAGATAATGATCTGCTCATCAAAAAGATTGCCCTGAAGAGAACCAGGCTAAAATAAACGTGGGTTTTACAGTAAGTTCTAAGTATAAATTACCTGACCAGATCATTATTTGATTGGGAGGTGGAGGTGATTTGCTTTGTTTTTTAAATAAAAAAGTAGATGGCCCCGTAGACTTTGTACTCCTATAGGAAGTCGAGAAGAATACTGGTACTTAATATGCTATTCTGAATTGTAATTCACACCCTCCTACCCCACACCTCCTCCAGCTATAAATGCAGGTATACACAAAACAATGTCACTATTTTAGTAAAAATACAGTCACAAATAAAACAGTAATTTGTGAAAGGGGAATGAATAGGATATGAACAAAATGATACATAGGTAACTAAGTGGCCCAATGAATAGAGTGGTAGAATTCAATTCCACAAGAGTTGAATTCAAATCTGAGCTCAATTTCTACCTGTGTCACCTTGCACAAGTCATTTAACTTCTCTTTGCCTGTTTCTTCATCTGTAGAATAGGAATAATAATAGCACCTACCTCCTAGGGTTGTTGTGAGGATAATATGAGATAATACTTATAAAATATTTTGCAAACCTTAAATAACATTTTGCTATATAAATTATAGTTATTATGATACTAACATACAGCTAATTATTACTAGTTTGCCTTACAAAGTAGGCTGAAATTTGCCAGGAGTTTGCTTATCATTATTGTGAAATATCAATAGTAGTAGTAGCAGTAGCAGCAGCAACAACCAACAGCAGTAATAACATTTTTGTAGGTCTTTAAGGTCTACAAAGGACTTTAAAAATAGAATCTCACTTTATCCCCACAACCACTCTAATAATTACGTGCTATTATGAACTCCATCTTACAGATGAGAAGACAACTAAGGCAGAGCCAGATTAAGTGATTTCCCCTGGGACACACAGCTAGTTAAGAATCTGAAGCTAAATTTCAAAGTCTTCCTTCCTCCAACTTTAATTCCCAAACCATTGGGCCATCTAGTTATCCAGCCTTTGGGTAACATTTAGTTGTGTACTTCAGTTATAAGGAGTGACAGTCTAGTTATATATTTTGATAACGTTGCTTTTTCTTAGACAACCCTGCATTAATGGATCAGTATTTTTATCCATTTATTAGACATATCATACATGAGTAATACAGCTTCATTAGGGACCTTTCTGCATATGGCATATGTCCTGAGATCTTGGGTACTCACCCCCATTGTAAATAATGCAGTTGTGCAAAATCCATTTGGCGTCGGCCAAAAAGGCTTCAGTGCAACCGTACATTTTCTTTTTAACATTCTGTGAAGGAGGAAAACCATCACACAAAGTCATCAAGGAGTTAACCTTTCCCCCGATCAACAACCACTTCTCTCTCCCACTCTGCCCCAAATATTTGTTCTTCAGCACTCTATCCTCCACCGTCCACTCATTAAACCACTATTCAAGCCTTAAAGCCAGAAAAATGGACATAACAACCCATGCCCACAATTCCCTCCATCCTCATCTCTGCCTCTTGGCTTCTTCAAGTGCTAGCTAAGATTGCACCTTCTACAAGAAGCCTTTCTCAATTCCTCTTAAATTTTAATGTCTTCCCCTTTATTGCTTACTTTCAATTTATCCTGTATGTATCTCATTTATACAAAGTTGTTTGCATGTTGCTTCCCCATCAGGCAGCAAGAATTGTCTTCTGCCTTTCTTTGAATTCCGGGTGCTTGTTCAATGTTTGCTGATTAACCAGCTTCCAGAGAAAGAGCTAACCCTTTCATCTTATTTCCTAAAATGAGCTTGGTTTAAAGGAGGCAAGGAGGAAATTGCCTAGATCCTGAGTGCCTATAGTAACAACAATCTGCCATTTCAATGAGTTTTACAGTTTACAGAATGCTTTCCTCATAAGAGCCCTGGAAGGTAGGCAGGACAGAATATTATTACTCCCACTTTAAGGAGGAAGGAAACTGAGCCTCACACAGAGCTGTCACTGGAACCTACCCTTCCCCCTGCTTTCAAGATCAATGTTCTTTCCGACACCACATGGCTGCTACTGGATTATCTGAAAGAAAAACTACAAAAATAGCAAGGACGAAATAAAAAAGCCTTTCCATTGAAAGACATTTTGTTTTTGCTAGTTGGAGAAAATTGGTATGTAGAGGATTTAACCCATTAGTTCTTCTTTTTCCACTTTTTTTGGGGGGAGAGGAATTCTCAGTGTGAGGTGTTCACATTTAGTCGCAAATTCACAAATGAGGGCAAGAATGATAACTACTTATACATCAAGAAAGTAATATAGCTTCTAAAATGAAATTCTCAATAGTTCTGACTTTCAAATAGCATCTAACATTAAACCACTATCATTAATAATAAAAGGGCCAACAAAAGGAGACTCAATAAAGCCAGCTCTATGATTAAAGGAAGAAAGGGGGAGTGTTGAAAAAGGCCCAAGATTTGGAGTTCCCAAAGTTCACAAACCAGGTGATTATTAACACATTTCTTCCCTGCTAGGTCTCAGTTTCCTCCATCTGTGACAGCCATATTTGTACTATATTTACATCACAAGGAGATATAAGGAAAGCATTTTGTAGAACATAAAGCACTATATACCAAAGTGAATGGATAAGGACCATTATTCACAATTCTAGCAGTTACATTAATTACCCAGACACTTGAATTCTCTTCACACTTTCTACTGCTCATTGATATCCCCAAGGATAAAAGATCAGGTCAAATTTAAAGTGATCCAATCAGTTTAGAAACTCCAAATTGTTCAAGTAGAAGGTAGAAATTATTAGATAATGATTTGTAACCTAGTGGGAGGTCCTGAGTTCTGAGCTCTGATGCTACTTAGCTTTGTAATCCTAAGCAAGTCTTTTCCCTGCCTCTGGTTCCAGTTTTTTCTATGTAAATGAAGACTTAATCTATAAACTCTCTAAGGAGTCTCCTTTTTTCTAACCAATATGATCCTATTTTCTAATGTTCATTAAAACTGTGAGGTTCTTAATTTGTAGGCCATGATTTTTTTTAGGAATATTGATAATTATGTTAATATTTTGATAATTCTTTGCCAATATAACTGAGTTTTTTGTTATTCTATAGGTTTTATTTTATGCATTTAAAACATTATTTTGAGATTAAGTCCATAGGTTTCATTAAAACCCTTAAATGGGTCCACAGCATATCAAAGGTTAAGAATCCCCACTTTAACTAATAATCCTATTAACTAATGTGATCTCTAGTTTCCTCCATTTCTAAAAATATGGAGCTCAATCCTTGCAGAGAGCTTAGCTGGCAATTGCTTTCATAAATGCTCCTCCTGCCTCATCAGCAGCCCCAGCTACTCAAAGATTTAGAAAATAATGTTCCCTCCAGCAAAGTCCTTGGCATTGTAAAATGGGTCAATATAAAAAATTATTTAGGCCCTGATGGGGCCTTTTCCATAGGACTAAGAAGTGAAACCTACAGGTATTGTCTCCCTTATTAGAATGGGAGCTTCTAGAGAGCATCTGGATTTGCATATATTACATCTTCACTCAATGATTCATTTCAATTATTCCTTACTATCTCTGGCTCTTATCACCATTAAAACAGCCCAGAGGGGGCATTTTCCTATCTTTTGGATTTGGCAGGAATAAAAGTGAGGTTTGGGCTTGCCTCCATTTTAGATTTCTTTTCAGAGAGGGCTGAGAACTCATAGGATCTACCACCCAGGTGAAAGGAAGAAAAATACAAGGAAGGAGACAGAAGATAGAACAATTTTCCAAATTTTGATTAGAGAATATCATCAACTTTATGAAAATCTGTCCCAAATCAGTAACAATAAGAGAATAGTAAAATGAACTAGCTCTGAGGTCCTGCCTCACATCTAGCAAAATGGCAAAGATGACAAAAGACAGAAATAATCAGTATTGGAGGGATGACAGGGAGACAAGCACACTATAACACTGTTAGTGGACATGTGAACTTTTTCTGGAAAACAAAATTTGGAATTAGACCAGAATTTTCACACACCAAAATAAGAGGAAAATCATGAAATAATGCTGTATCTGTTTTGAATTCTGTAAAAAAAAAAAAAAAATCCTGGAACTTGAGATAGAAAACAGCAGGGGAAATAAAGGAATTGGGAGAGAATACCACAGTATAGCTTTAGGTCTCTGCTGAGTGAAAACTGACCTTTTCTAATGTACAAAGATCCATTGGATGAAAAATATACTCGGCATAGTCTGGATGCTGATCGAGCGACACAGGTTTCTGAAATGGTTCTGTCTATATATAAAAAAAAAAGAGAGAGAGAGAGAGAGAAAAGAGAGAAAGAGACAGAAGAAGACAGAGGAGGGGAAACACATATACACATTATTGTTGTGGGAGGCCTTCAGGAGCCTGAATTTAAAAAGAAAAATCTGTGTTCTACTTGGGACCTGCACATAGCCCCTCTTCAGAGCAAAACCTAAAACAAAACCCGACTATATCCAGAAAAGGCTTATCATTCCCTTCCAAATTCTACCTGCTCTCTTCTAAAATAAAATGAGCTCTACTTTTTTTTTCTCATTTCTACCTAATAACTTGATGTTTACTTAAAAAAAGGGGGGGGGGAGGGTTGGGGGCAGTTGATAAGAAATGCCCTGTCAATTATTTTTCCTTATTAATTACAGGGCTTAAGGATTCTACGTATAACTATTTTTAGCTTTTATTATCAAGATGTCCATGATTGAGTACCCAGAAATTACACATCTTGCACATATGATGCAAGGCAGGTGTAGGGAAGACCCAGTTTCTGCCTAGAATCAATTACAGAATGACCCACAAAATACTTCTAGAGTCAGCAACTAAATGTGCATATATGAAAAAATTCTAGCAAGCATAAAGCAATAAAGTATAATGAAAAAAGCACTTGATTTTAAGTGCAAAACCTGAATTCAAATCCCTCAGCCACTACCTGTCAGCAGCTCCACTGCACAAGTTAGTTAACTTCCTGGACCTCAATTTTCTATTCTATAAATATGGGAAGGGGGACACAGAAACAACTGAACTAAATGACCTTTTACTGTCTCTTCCAAGTATAATCAGGATATTAGAAAGCAATGTATTTATGGGGCGGCTTTTTTTTTTTTTAATAGGAGCTACAAGTAGGATAAGAAGAATCTAAAAATTAGCCCAACAGAATATCTTAATGACTTAATGACTATCTGAACTATTCAAAATGAAGGGGAAAAAAAGTCTTGCTTCTAATTGGCATTTGTCTTGCAATAAAGTTTTTAAGACTTGGTTAAATAATAAATTTTACTGAAGCACAGCATCTCAATTGGGATAGCTGACAAAACATTCTAGACCTAATTTTTAATGATTCAACAATAAGATTTATTCCCCCTGCAGTTTATCTAAGTCACCTTAAGTAAGATAAGCTGCCTTAGCATAATAAAATCTGTCACTTTCAGTATCCATAGTTGGGAGATGTTAACATCCTTCCAAAGTACTTTTCTCCTTTTTATTAGCAAAATGTCTCTTTTTATATACAATGACTCCAGTGAGTACATCTGAGTCTCCGAAAAGCTGTAAATATGCTTTTGAGATATTTAAGTCCAAAAACTATAATGAGAAGAAAAAATATAAAAAGGAATATTGTATATGTTTGGCTCCTTTGGGATGTAAACATTATTTGCTAATAAGATCTTTTCACTATTAAATAATTAAAAGCCAACATGTATGCTTTTTTTCCTTCTTCTTAAAGGAATCTCAAAGATCTCTTCATTAAAATGCTCTGGTTATAAATCTTCTGCTTTGTTTTTGACATCCAATTATATGATTTGGAAAGCAAAACACAGATAGTTTCACATATGCACTAAGAAAGCTATTTCACTTAAAGAGCACAGTGAATCAATGGTAAATGCCGACAGCCTCTCAAAACAACATAGGTCAGATCCCATTACCACAAATTCCAAGGGACTATTTAAATTATGATGACGACCTGTCCCGGACCAAATATATGTGGAAAGCTCCACCAGTTGAGGCTTGACAGGCTTTTGTTATACAGATACTATGTATCTCACCTCTGAAGTCAGAGAACTGATTTCCCACAATTTTTCAAGAAGGAAAGGGTGGTTCCATTTTACCACCCCACTAAATGAACATGCTCAAAGCCTTTCTACATCTTCTCCTTCCTGGAGTCTGCTTCAGAACATAAACTGCACACTTTAAAAAATTAACTGAAAGCCATCGCACCTTATTCTTAATTAACGGACTTTTGAATTCTGGTAGGTTAGAAGACCAAAAGTGTCTGTGCAGAGGTCTGAAAAACTAAACCCTACAAAGAATAAGAAACAAGTGAACAAAAAGCATTGAAAGTTTTAATTCAAGCATCCACTGCCAGGAAGTGTTTTCCTTACCCCCGGCTGTTTCATTTTCTGTAGGGCAAACTTGAGCAGGTACGATAACTGTTCGATGGTAAGCATTGTCATAGCTTTACTCTGCGTCTCAATGCATTCTGCTACAGTGATTTTCTATAAGTGAAAATTATACAAATGTTCAATTAGAAAAAAACTTTACATGCCCTCCCATCGTATTTATTTGTCCAGAAAGCACACCTACAAGGAATAGTCCTTTCAAATGGAAATGGGTCAATGGGTCAGGTTTCAGTAAGGAAGGATTCCAGATTTCAGAGAAGACCAATTTTAACTGCAACAAGCAAGTGTGCAAGCTATAAAGCTTGCTTTGGCTAGTGATGGTCACTGATTCTCCCTTAAAGGAGGCAGTGGTCAAGTCCTTGTTTATATTCTTTCAACTCAATGACCATGACATCTATTACCTGGTCTTGAGCCTCTTTTGGTACTGAAAGTAAGTTAGTTAAGAAGATCATAAGAAAGCAAGAAGAGTCATCCCAAGAGAACTGGGTTCAGGAATAGGAATGAGAGAAGCACCATGATTAATTTCAAGGAAATAGTTTCCTTAAAATGATGAACAATTATTGTTCTAACCCTTTTTTTTCATGCCACTGACAGTAAGGCATTATCTTAACTATGAAGACCAATGGGAAGAAACACTCTTTCCCATGATCTAAATATTTTATGTGGAAGAGTAGAAGCTAATGTTTAAACAACTTAATTCTTCATTTACTAGTTCTGTGAAGTCAATAAAAAGAAAGTAAAAGCAAAAGCAAGACACTCCATATCTCTTAGAATGTTGACTGATAAAGGGCAACATTTCTAACCAGCAAGGAGTGAATGGAAGCAAGCTCTTCTGAGCTATGTGGTCTTGGCACATTGCACGGAAAGCTCCTAGAGAAGATGATGATCTATATGCCCATGAGATTCATGGATTCTCATGTTATAAATAATGGAATCAAGCAACCCTTTCTCTTCTCTTAATTGCATTGGAAAGTTGTGATAGCTTTTCTCCAGTTTGAATCTTGGTTCTATTGTTAATCAATTCGAGGCCTCCAGATTATGTCACCATAAGTGCCCTCTGGAGCATTTGGGGAAAGGCCCAAAAGAACCACACAGGTGATTATGGTATATAATGTAGCCATCTCAAAGGAAAGCATCGTTCCATGGAGCACCTGATGTCTTCTCTCTGTGGTTTGCATGGATTATTCACTGGCTAACAAATGAAATTCTTAGCACTTTTATCCAAAGAATATCTGATTAGAGTCCAGGATCATTTCCAGATATTTTTTCTTCTTGATGTTCCATTACACAATTCAGAAGTGATAGTCAAGGCAGGGGTCAGTCAACGAAGAAAGGAAGAAATTCAACTTCTAGACTTTTGATGTTAGTGGATAACAAGCAAAGTCTAAAATGAAGAAAATTGAGCTTCCACAACCAAGACACTATAGACAGGTTTCTATAGTTCTTTTTTGGCATTTTCCTTTTAAAAAAAAAGTATACTGGAGATAAGAGAATCTGGTAGCCATCATTTGCATTTATAGAGGAAAAGGAAGAAGTTGATTTCTCAAAGCATCAATAAAATGATACTTTCTTATTAACAAAGTCCTAAAATTTGCTTTGCGTTGGGAGCCAGGTGATGCCTCATGTCAAATTATAAGTTTCAGATTCTACTTTTAAAACCAAAAGCAAGCACTACATTTTATATTCTTCTGTAGCAAGAAGCCATGTCTTGTGTTGTAATATTGTCTGGAAAAGCAGTAGTACAACATTTTGTGCAAAGTCTGAAAGTTTTTTCTCCCACAATGAATATAATTTTTTCACATCAGACAAGAAGTATCTGAAATCTACTATCACACAAATGAGTCTTCTCTTCTTGATATCTGCTGGACAATTCTAAATGTTCACCAAGAGTGGTAATAGACAAAAAAATAAATAAAAAAGAAGGAAAAGAGTCAGCAAATACTGTAGGATGTCTTTGAAACTTGCAGACTTGATATTAAGTAAGTGGGCTTCTGAAAACGAAAGGGAAATCAGAGAAGACTGTAGTTCTCACAGTCAGGAAGTAGAATGTAATTCCAAAGCAAGAGAGCAATTGTTGCCATGTTCACTCAAGCAGATGGTCAAAGAAAAGAGCTTCCTAACTACACAAACATTTTGGGTAGAATGGGGAAAATCTTCCCCTGCCCCAAATTTGGTCAATAGTAAAGAAAAAGAAGGAAGAAAAGGGAAGAAAAAAGAGGGGAGGCAGAGTAGAACTTTTCATGGGGAACTAACCTCACATTCTGGGCAAAACCAATCCCCCTCTGGTTCGGCAGTCAGTTTCAGACACTTAGCATGATAAACCCGTGGACAGAGCTCACAGCAAAGGACTTGGCCTTCCCGATGACAAACCCAGCAATAGAAATCATTCCGTCCATCCTGCGGTACAACATCAACAGGGTCTGTGGTGAGTGGCTGCTTCATATAGTAAAACGGACCATGTCTTAGTTCTGACTGAAATGTAGGCAAGAAAGACAGGTTTGGTTTCAAAACAAATTTGCATTCTCAAAAGAAATCTAAACAAAAACAATAACAACAACAAACAATAGCACATCACACTGAACAAATCCCATTCATCAACCCAGGCTTTAAAATCATGTCATCATCTACTTGTTCATAAGGCCTTTCCATTACACTAAATTTGGAAGTCAGGGACAGGAGGAAGGTGCAGACAGATTAAAAGCTTTCTAGTATCTAGTTCTAAATCAGCTCTTGGCTGCATAAGGGAAATTAGGAATCTAATATATGAAAACCCAACCTTACAAAACCGAAAAGGTCGAGATTGGTGATTAACAGGCAAAAATGTAAACTAACAACATATTGGGGAATGGTGATTCTCATTAATCTGAGGAACTTTGACAACCCAGTTAAGGTACTTAGGGAGTTACAGAAATTCAGGAACACACCTCTTAAAGTGAAATTCATAATGAGTTATTATCCTTAATTAACTTGGGATAAACCACAAAAACTAAGTCACTTTTCTCAGCTTCAGATTCTAGATCTGAAATATCAGAAAGCTGGGCTGGCTCCCAGAGCTCCCTTCTAAGTCCTATGGATGGTCCCATCATAACACTAAATTCAGGAGGCAGCACAGTATAGTGGATAGAATGCTGGAATTGGGAGACAGTAAGACCTGGGTTCAAATCCCACTTTTGACAGTACAACCATGGACAAGTCACTCAAGTTTTTTAAGACTTAGACAAATCTCTAAGTTCTTTAACTTATAGACTGGATTGGAACATGGTGGTAAAGTTCCCACACTGAAAATAAAATGACAGATCCTTGACATAAAGAAAGCCGGATCCATATGGCTTTCAGGGGGCTTTCCTCATCAAAGTACCTCAAACACAGCAGGTCTATAATCCAATTCTTCAGTTCGATAAGCACTTGGGAAGTAATGCTCTACAGTAGGCATTATAACAGGCCCTGCCCTCCAGGAGCTTACATTCTACTGAGGGTAACTCTATGTATACAAGTAAATATAAACAAAATATATAAAGAATAAATACAAAGTTATTTTGGAAAGAAACAACCACCAGAAGAAATCAAGAAATGATCTGTGTAGAAAATGATGCTTATTCTGTATTTTGAAGAAATCTAAGGATTGTAAAAGGCAAAGGTGAGAAGGGAAGACATTCAAAGTATGCAGGAAATCTCATGCCATGGCATGGAACAGAATGATGGGATGTGTGCTCACATGGAGAAAGAAAAAAGGCAAAAGGACAATGTGGCTAAAGCTTAGTGAGAAGGAAAAAAAAGGTACAATCACTCTGAAGAAATATGTTGGAATCAGATTGTAAAGGACTTTAAATGTCATACATGAGTGTGTATTTTACCTTGGAGGCAAGAGGAAGCCATTAACTCTTCTTGTGTAGGGAAGAGACATGATCACAGGTATCCTTTAAATGCACCAACTTGGCGACTATGTGGGAAGTGGGTTGGAAAGATGATATTAGGTGTAGAGTGACCAATTAAAAGGCTAATACAATAGTCCAGATGAGAGGTGATAGTTGTCAGAACTAGGTTGATGGCAGTGTGAGTGGAAAAAAGAGGACAAATGCTAGAGATATTGTGAAGATAAATGCACAAGACTTGGCAATTAATTGCATC
The DNA here is from genome assembly GCA_023553655.1 of Myrmecobius fasciatus. Taxonomy (NCBI): domain Eukaryota; kingdom Metazoa; phylum Chordata; class Mammalia; order Dasyuromorphia; family Myrmecobiidae; genus Myrmecobius; species Myrmecobius fasciatus. Next base: position 86,313 of record JAJPUD010006725.1, on the reverse strand, counting down.
TGGGGAGTGAAGAGGAGATGATGACTTTTAACTTGATCTTGAGTGACTAAAAAAATGGTAGTACTCAATAGAAATAGGTAAGTTTATCAAGGAGAGAGGAACTAAGATTTCCTTCTGGCTTCAGATAGAAAGATACTAAGTTTTATTTTGGACATGTTGAGTTTAAGATGCCTGTGTGATATCCAAGTAGATGTCCAGCAAACAGGTCGAGCTCAGGAGGGAAATAAGGGCTGAATTAAGCAGTACTCTGTTTGACTGGATGACATGGTCCCAAAAAGCCATCAGCTTTTACAATTCCCAGGTGACCATGACTAAAGTGTCCCAACAACATTCTCTGGTTCTACTGACTCAATTAAGCTGATTCTGATTCAGCCAGCCCAGCGTGGCAACTATCAAAGCAATTTTAGTAACAGAACCACAGAAGGCAGTTAACAGAGTTGGAAAGGATTTTAGCCCAATTTCCTCTCCCTCTGCTTTGCAGTTAAAGAAACTGTGGTTCAAGTGAATGCAATACGATAGAACTGAATAATAAGACTGGAATCAGGCAAGAGAACACCCATCTCAGAAGACTTCTGTACTCAGAGAGCTTGACAGGCAGGCAGTATAAAAGAATCCATGTTGGGAGAGAACATTTGTAATGAGGTTTTACTGTACTAAATACACCTTATGTTACTAGATACCCTTTATATCCAGAGTCACCAGGTACTTAGTAAATCCTTATGGGGTAATCCTTATAAGGCTCATGACCTCCAGTTTTACTCAATAAATAACTGGGGATCAGAAAGGATAAATGTTTTGTCCAAGGTTATGCGATGGATAAACAATAAATCCCTAAGCATTAAGCCACATGAAAAACAACTGGTCATTTTTTGTCCTCTTGATGACCACTTTTCAGGTAAATGTCTGTGGAGGGAGAGCTGGATTTGAAGTCAGAGGACCTGACTTTGCACCTTGGCTTCACTACTTACCACTAATGGGGCTTTGGGCAAAATCACTTAACCCCTCTGACCTTAAAGGTTCCCATCTATCAATGAAGGGAGACTGGACCAAACCAATTCTCATGTCCCTTCCAGCTCCAAATCAATGACACTATGATCTCAAGCACTCAAAGGAAACATCATCCTAGAATGATGATGAGGATAATAGTACCACCTCCCACTTAGATCATCCTCACTAAGAGGCAGTATAGTATGATGCATAGGAGAGCTGGTCTACAAGCAAGAAGATCTGGGTTAAATCTTGCCTCTAATACACACTGGACTAGTCACTAAATTTCTCAATGTTCTAGGCAAATACAAGTTGCAGAGAAGATGGCAACCTGCACTAGTAGAGAGAATTTCCTCTCCTGCAAGCTATTTATGGGAATGAAATCAAGGGTCCAGTTTCTATCCCTGTCCCTTGTTTTTTTGTTTGTTTGTTTATTTGTTTTTTAATCCAAATATATGAAGCAAAAGTGTTTTACCTCATTCTTTATATTATGCAAATAGTTGTTACAATGCTTCTTTTTTATTATTTTATTAATACTTTTTATTTGCAAAACATATGTATGGGTAATTCTTCAATATTAACCCTTACAAAGCTTTCTGCTGCAAATTTCCCCCCCCCTACTCCCTCCCCACCCCTCCCCTAGATGGCAGGATATCCACTACATGTTAATTATGTTAAAATACTTGCCTGTCCCTTGTTTTTTGAAAGCACTTTCTCATTTGATCTTCAGAGCAATTCCATGTGGTAAGTAAAGCAGAAAATGACCAAACTGAATTAAAAATCTAGGATAGACTGAATACCCAAATATGACTCATACAAAAGCTAAGGGCTTCCTGTAAATGTAAGGCAGGGATTCTTTTTTATTTGTCCTTAACAGTAACTTACTTATCCAAACATACACTGTTTCCAACATTCATTTTTGTAAGAGTTTGTGTTCCAAATTTTTCTCCCTCCCAACCTTTCTTCACTCCTCCCCAAGACAGCAAGCAACTTGATATTGGTTAAACATATATAATCCTTTAAACATATTTCCATTTTTGTCCGTGTTTGTCATGGACAAACCACAAGAATATAAACAGAAAAAAAAAGGTGAAAATACTGTTCCTTGATTCACATTCTCCATAGGTCTCTCTCTAAATGTGAAAACATTTTCCATCCCAAGAATACTGGAATTAAGACAGGGATTCTTGGCATTAATATCGCCAACCCCTTTAAAACTCTGGTAAAGCCTAGGGACTCTCTCAGGTTAAATATAAATAAAATATGTAGGGTTTACAAGAGAAATCAATTATATTGAAATACATTTCTTAAAATATTTTTTAAAAACAAGTTTTACAGATCCTAGATTACAGACTCACAGAATGTTTTTTTTCCCTTTGTTCTGATTTTTTTTCACAACATAACTAATATGAAAATGTTTAGGATGACTGTGTATATATAAACTATATTAGAATGCTTGCTGTCATGGGGAGGGGGAAAGAAGAGATCGAGGAAAAAAAATGGAATTCAAAATCTTATAGAAAGGAATGCTGAGGGGCAGCTAGGTGGAGCAGTAGATAGAGCACCATCCCTGCAGTCAGGAGGACCCGAGTTCAAATTTGACCTCAGACACTTAACACTGCCTAGCTGTGTGACCCTGGGCAAGTCATTTAACTCCAAGTACCTCAGCAAAAAAAAAAGAGGGATAGAGGGAGAGAGAATGCTAGCATTCTTTATATGTAAATCGAAAAAATAAAATACTATTAAGTGAAGGAAGAAAAAAAGGACCCCTGGAAGAAATAATCTAGAAACATGATAAAGTTAGAGGGCTGTGAAGATAAAAATGATCAAGAATTTTTGAACTTGAATTTCCAGTTATCTTCCTCTCACCCCTCATCATGGCAAGATGGAATTCCTGGATGCTCAAAGGGTCTGCCAGATAAACCCAAGTTCTCCCAAAGCCTAAAGAGATAGAAAGGCTTTGAACATGAACCTAGCAACAGATTTTAGGTCTACTATTCAAAAACCAGCCAAATAACTTGTGTGAAGAAACTTATCACCAGAAGGCTGTCCACCAATCAATCAGCAGATGAAGTTTTGGTCACAGACCTTCATGAAACCATTTACTAAAAATGTAGAGAAGTTGTGATCTGAGTTGGTGGAAGAAATATCCACTCTGATGAAATCACGGGATCACTGAAGTATCTGAATTGAAGGAAATGTTAAAAAAAAAAAATCATAGTAAATATAAGTATATATGTGCAAATACTTTTATAAAGAGTCATCTGGATAATGATTTTTTGTATACAGGGATAGGTTAGGGATTGGGCCTCTGATTTTCACTGATATAAGGAATTCCTAGAAGAAGGAATTCCCCCTACCAATGCAAGTTTGGTTATCAATGTTACCAAATAATTAGTTATCAACTCTTCCATTAGCAACATAAGGGAGAGAACTGCCTAGAGCAGTAGTATTAAAGTCAAATAGAAAAATGGGGCCCACTAACCCATACATAAGGATCCCTACAGGTGGCATATTGACTAAGTTTTTAAATGTGTTGTTATCCATGTTTTATTGAATTTTTATTTATTTTGTTAAATATTTCCCAATTACATTTTAATTCAGTTCATGCCTCTCTCAGAAGTGTTGCAGACCACATGACACCTCTGGTAAAGGTTTAATCCTTGGTGAGAAAACTTCTTATTGATGAAGATGGCCAGAGTTGCCAGACCATGCTGTCTCTCTTTCAGGAAACAGATAAATTGTCATCTGGCAAATAAGCATCAGGGATGCACCAGGAGTCAAATGGCTGGGCCGAGATCAAGCAATTGCACAGCCTGGACCCAGCCAGGTCCCTCTCATTTTCACCATCACTACAGAGATATCAGGCAAGCCCACCATGCTTCAGGTGCACTTGTTGCAGAAGAGCTTCCAATGACTACAAAAATAAACATTCTCTGGAAATTAGCAACCAATTCACTTACACAAAATGCCTTATGCATTGCATAAGATCACAGAGGAAGCATTAAAAGGGAGCTGTAAGCAAAAGGAGAAGAGCAGGCACTACCTGGGCAAGGATGAGGGCACACAGCTTGTGAAAGGTAAGAGAGTGGCAGAGGGGGAAGCAGACATTCCCAGAGACATCCTCCTATCCTCAAGCTGACAGAACTACTTTTAACTCAATTTAGGATTTCTAAGAGGTTTTTGTGGTTTTTCAAGCTTTCTGCACCTTGCTTCCTTCATCAAGTTAAAAAGCTAAAAATAGGCCAGGAATCCTCTCTAGGAGCCAAATGGAACTGGATGAACTATAAGTGACAAAGTAATTTGCCTAACAGGACACACATTTAATTTGTTTCTGATGCAGGCAAATGTTTTGATAGTTGAGGGGGAAAAAATCTTTATTTCCCTCAAGATTACTAAGGTTGAAAGCAAATGACTAGAGATTCTATCTTACTGTCCATTTTTGAACTGAAATATCTTCCATAAGCAGCAGCTGCTACCCAGAATTTGTTACTTAAACAATCCCACCATCCAGCAGCTACTTTACATAGCTCATCTGCTACGTGAATATACTGCCTGTTAAGTAAAAAGGCATCTCTAATAGATAACAAATATCCAGTTTTGCCTCTCATGGATTACAATTTACCCCACCTGTCTATAGCTATTGCACCACCCAAATAATTAGACAAGTTCCAACCTGTACTACTTACCTGTACTACTTACAGGAATAATTGCAGAGTTAAAATTCCAAATGCTCTATTTTTTTCCCATCCCCTTTAATGGATCACATCAACAACAAAGGGGCTTCAAAGACACCCACCACTTCTCCAAGTTTATCCACTTGCATAAACTAGATGCTAATATGCCAGGTGGGCATTAGTTTAGGGATTTCTGTGCATCAAATGATGTTTTTCACACACAAAAAAAAATCAAATACCCCAATTTACTTCCTGAATTTCTGAAAAGAACATCAGAATGTCAAGAAATAAGTTGGATCTAGAAAATAAAATCTTCCCAAACCCCTCATTTTACAGTAGAAAAACCTGAGATCCAAAATGAGGAAATCACTTACCCAAGGTCACACAATTATAATTAGTGGCAAAACAAGAACTAGGATTCAGGTCTTCTGATTCTTAATACTGTACTCTTTCCACTACACTGTCAGTTTGTTTCTCCATTTTGTTTTTAACATTCAAGGATGAGGGAGCAGAAGGAAGGGAGGAGTGACAGAACAATAGAAATTCTGATATGATTTCTAAAGGCTCCCCAGTGTGGGCTCTATGACTATTTTATGACATTACATAGAGGAAAACCAGATCCCCCAAAAAGGGGCAAAAAAAAAAAAAAAAAAAAAAAAAAAAAAGGCAATAAAATCTATTCCCAAAATGTCCCTATAAGGCATGTAACTGATGAAGACACAATGGTCTCAGGTGGTAAATCAAATTCCATAGTTTATTTTCAATAAAATTACCTCTTAATAGGAGATGGAGGAATTTGAATATGTGATTTTATAAATGGCTTCTCTTCAGAAAATGAAGCTAAGAATTCTGAAGAGTGGTAAAGGTACAACTGAGGAAAAGGGATACTTAATATATGCCTTAAAATTTAGGAATGTAGCACCATCTCCAAAGAATGGTGAGAACACCATATTCGATAGCAGAGTCAGAATCCAAAAAGAGTAAGATGAAATGCAATAAGGATAAATGTGAAGTCTTATACTTTTATTCAAGAAATCAACTTCACAAGGATAAGATGGTAAATGGGATGGCTAAAGAACAGTGGTAGTCTCCATGAGCCAATGGCAAGCTACAGTGACCAAAATAGCTCATGTAATCTGAAACTTGGTTAAAGCCCTTCCCCCACCCAGTACTCTGCCCCAGTCAAATTATATCTAAAAGTACTTTAATTCTGATAAACTAGAGAGAATTCAAAGGAAGGCAAGAATGATTGGTAAAGGTGTAAAGATAATGCCAAGCAGAAGAGGAGAACTGTAGATATTCAACCTCCAGTTTATAAATTTAGTAGAAAAGAAGACTTAGGAGGCCTAAATAATTCACTTCAAGGAGACAAATGACTGTCATGTGGACCACAGGTTAAACTTGTTCTGATTGGCTCCAGAAGAAACAAATGCAAAGGGGAAAAGTTATAGAAAGGAGAACAGTCACAACTCTGTAAAAGTGGAATGAGTTGACTCTAAAGGCAGTATTTCTTTCTTATCAAAGGTTCTCAAGGAGATGACAGATTGTCTGTAATGTTAATAGATAGAATTCTTAAGGGTCCAGGCTAAGCCTCCCAGGTCCCTTCCAGCTCTGAGATACTTTCACAGACATTAAAATAAAAATGGACTTAAAATACAACGTGAGGAATATTAGTTAGACACAGGAAATAATTTCTCAACAGTGAGCTATGGAAAGGAAGTTTAAGTTAGAGCATGTAAAATAGACTAGCTTCTCACAGACATGGCAGAGACTTCTCTGCATAGGGTTGGCTAAGGAAATATCTTAAGGAATTAGGACACAGAATTATAATATTTTAGACTTGAAAGGAACCTTAAAGATCACCTGAAGTCCAACCCTCTCATTTTATCAACAAATAAGATCAGAGAGGGGAAATGTGAACTGCCCAAAAGTCACTCAAAAAGTTCATTAGTGGCAGAACCAAAAGCCAAGTCTTAAAACTCTTAGTCCCATGTTCTTTCCACTATGCTGCCTCCCTCAGATCTTGTGATTTTGAAAATGGAGTTATTAAAATAAATGTGGATTCCTCAGGGGCTTACTCTGCAATTTGGGGATTCTATATGCTCTGTGCTTCTTCTCTGCCAGTTTTCCCACCCCACTCCACCACCATTCCTAGTAACTATTGGGAGGGTAGGTGGGGAAAGGGAATGTCCATTTTTTCTCTTTAATAGCAACAGTGATAAAAGGGCTCCAGCAGGAAGAGTGCACTACTACAGGTTTAAAATGAGGTTTAGGGATCTTCATCATTTGTTGCCTCAGAACTAAGGGCTGACAGTCAGGTCATATTATCAAAGGCAATAAAAGGCCTATGAACCAGTAGGGTATGACTATGTTATTCTAAAGGACAGATTTCAAACCTCCTTATTTCCAAGTACAAGTAATCCTGAGCCCATGCTCAACAGGAGGGAGCAAGTTATTCCTACAAACCAATCAAAAGGAAGCATCTGAAAATGGTTCTGTCAAGAACCGCCAGCAGAAACCATCTGGCCTCAGAGTTCACTTCCTGTCTGGGACATGACTAAGGGAATTTTAGAGGATAAAGGATTCTTACTATTTCACAGAGGGGCATAAAAAGGGAACATAAAGGTCCCCAGCCTTTAACCTCTTATGGAAAACACTTCTCCATCCACAGAACAGAAATCTGCTGAATGTGGCAGTCCCCTTTTTTTCTAATGCAATTTAGTCAAAACAGCACAAAGCAAGCTAAGGCTGCAGTTTCAGAGACACTTAAAAAACAGACAAGTGACACAGCTCCCAGTACCAAAGCAGTCCTGGAGGCTTCTTTTACCTGCTCTTTATTGTTATTGTTCAGTAAGCCAGGTTTCTTTTTCTTTTTGATAGGACTGGTAGAGGTATCTTGAGGAGAATGACCATTTGAAGAATGGGGAGGGCTGGGAAACTTCCTTTTTTGTGCCGTCCGCTCAGCAGAGCCAGGATCTGTAACACACACACAGGATCATTTAAAAAGGTTTAAGTGACTCCCAAAAGGTGGTCTGAAACTTAAGAGGCAAAGACAAACTGTGCAATATACAGTCTCAGATAAATAAAAAGTTCCCCAGCTTGGAACAAGTTACCATACCCTTTGTTAACATTACAGTATAAATACTAATAAATTCTCCCCTATTTCCTCCAGCCTAGAGGATCCTACTTCCCAATCCCAGTTAACCCTTACCCAACCCATAAGAAATTCCAAGAATATGTGAATAATTTGTGTCTAGAAACACCCTAATGGTTATTTTCAAGCATGGGGCCACTCCCAAGGATTTTCTTGGTCTTCTGTTTTGTAAGGCACAGTAGTTTTCCCCAGTATTTTCATCAAAAGTACAATTTCTCCATCATTCCTCTACTCTCCACATCTAATCACCCCTAATCAAGTTGTAAATAAGCAGTTCTTCCCAGGCAGAACAGCCCTCAACCTTTCCATCAAAGCTAAATGAAGAAGAAAAAGGGGGAAAAAAAAAAAAAGCCAAGAGACCTCTTGATTTCCATCTGAAATGCGTACACCCTCCCAGGCCCTCATCCCCTTTAATGTCTCCAGCAGCTGGTCTAACCTACAAACAACACACACAATAACTTTCACCTGCAAAGACTTGAATCCACTCCATAGCAGAAATCGACCTCCTTCACTGAAAGAAACAATTAAATGCCACCAGCCTGTAATGAGTAGGCACTGTATTTCAGGCTCCTATCCTGGGAAACTCAAGCTTATAGGATTTAGAAGAGGAAAGTCTAAGAGCCAAGAATTACTAAAGGTTTAGAGTAATGACAGCATCAAAGGCAGGTAGGTGAACTTCCCCTGTCTATTATTCTGGATGAGTGGCCTGGGATTTCTTCTCCCAGATTTTAGCAGTCGAGGCAAGTTCACACAAGCAGAGATAGCTATCAGTGTCCCTTCAATCTAGGCAAGCTAGAACGGGGTGGTGTTCAGCTTCCCAAAAGATTTGGCTACAAAGACCACCATGATTGATCTCCCCATGGAGTCACAACCACTTCCAAGTTCTCAAGAGTTGGGTCTGATTTCACAGAAGGGGACCTTTCCCCTTCCCCTTTGGAGCAAGTAAGGTCTCTTTCTCATCACTACTTCCTCCAAAAGGTAATGAGAAACTTGTCTGAAGTCCAGATCTCAATACAGTGGTACCTTGGTACTCATTGTTAATGGAATCCAAAAGGACAAGTGGCAAAAACATTATGTAGCAATTGAATTTTTCCCATAATGAGTCATGCAAATTAAAATGATCCAAAAAAAATTTTTTTAATTAAAAAAAAAATTAAGATAAGCCATTTTTGAACCCCAGAAATTTCATTTTCATTGGCAATTTTTAAATTAATTGGGTTGTTTTTTGATACAAAACCTTAAAATCAGACAGGCTTATAAATGAAATTTAACTTCACTTTACTTTTCCTGAGAGGAGCTGATGGCCTAATAGGAAGGTGGAGAGGTAAGAGGAAGTCCCCTTCTTATAAAACATCAGGCACTAGGCTCAGGGGTTCTTTCTCTTTTAACACCAATGAATGCTGCTGGAGATTCAAGAAACTCACATTTCATTTAGGGAATTTTCAAGGAAACTTGATTCTGCCTATGTTTCAAGAGGTTTCTGAAGTGAGATATTGATCATTAAACAAGTCTGCACTTCAGCTTGCTAGAAGCTTTGTCAGGGTGATACATTTCTTTTTTTTATGATTTTTTTTTCTTCTTTATAAAGCTTTTTATTTACAAAACATATGAGTGATTTTTCTACATTGATCTTTGCAAAAACTTTTTTTTTTCCAAGCTTTTCCCCTCCTTCCCCCTACCCCCCACCCCTAGATGACAGGTAATCTAATACATGCTAAATAGGATAAATTATATGACAATACAATACATGTATACATATCTATACAGTTATCTTACTGCACAAGAAACATCAGATCTAGAAAGAGAAGAAGAAAAAATAACCTAAGAAGGAAAACAAAATGCATGGAAATATTCACAGAAAGCATTAAAATGCTGTGTTGTGGTTCACACTCAGTTCCCTCAGGCCTCTCTCTGAATGTATATGACTATCTTCATCGATGAACAATAGGAACTGGTTTGAATCACATCATTGTTGAAGAGAGCCATGTCCATCAGAATTGATCATCATGTAATATTGTTGTTGCCATGTATAATGATCTCCTGGTTCTGCTCATTTCACTCAGCATCAGTTCATGTAAGTCTCTCCAGGCCTCTCTGAAATCATCCTGCTGGTTGTTTCTTACAGAACAATAATATTCCATAACATTCATATACCATAATTTATTCAGCCATTCTCCAATTGATGGGCATCCTTTCAATTTCCAGTTTCTTGCCACTACAAAAAGGGCTGCCACAAACATTTTTGCACATGTGGGGCCCTTTCAGGGTGATACATTTCAACAAAATTTTGTAATTCAACCCATTCAGAACACATTTCTTTTAGCAGTATAATAGGGGTGAAAAAAATTTCTCAGTCACTATCTGTTGCTGGTCCTTTTGAAGTTCCTATAGCTTCTCAGTGCTGAATCCCTGTGCTCCTCCACTAACTCTTCAATGTCTTCCTCAATGACCTCTAGGCCCATGGACTTGCCCAGAGGCCCAATGTCCTCCACAATTGGGCTAAGTGAAGTCCCAAAGCCTTCTGGCCACAATTACTCCAGGCAGTGTTCATGGTCTTGTAAGAGACTTCATGCCAGGCCTTACCTATCAGTGATACAGTGGAGTATACTGAAATGGTCTTTCAGAACTGTGTCAGCTCAGTATCCAAGATCACCTCAAAGCACTGGGAAAGGGCTTTAGTTTACAGTTTTTTTTTAAGTTTGAGATGACCTGCTGGTCCATGAGTTGGAGAAGAGTTGTGTTAGGGGCCATGGACTTCACAGCTAAAAAATTAACCTCCTCCAGTAAGACATCCTCCAAGCCTGAAGTCTAAATGGCAGCACTGTCCATCATTAAGAGATCCCCCAGAGGCAGTTCTTTTTCCTTTAAAAAATTTTTTTACACTCAGGCCAAACACTTCACTCATTCATTTGATGAAGAACTTCCTAGTTGCCCAAGCTTTGCTGTTGGCCCTCCATATTACACTTAACTTTTTTTGTATTGAATTTTTTCTCTCTTGAAAACTCGGGGCTTAAGTTTTAAATCCCCCCTAGCATTCCCACACAACAAGTGTTAGTCTGTCCTTAATCGGCTTGTACCCTGGCAATGCCTTCTCTTCTGGAGTGATAAGATTCTCTTCCAAAATAAACCAGTCTCATCACAACTGAAGACCTGTTGGGGAACAAAACCCCTCAGCCTCTACATAGTCCCTAAACTAACTAACAAAGGTTTCAGCAGCTTCTTTGTTGGCACTGGCTGCCTTTCCAAGCCTCACCACACTATGAATGCCCGTTCACTTTTTAAATTTATCAAACCATCCATGACTGGCTTTAAACACTTCACTGCTCTCACCACTTGTTTCAGCCTTGTCTTTTAACAGATCGGCATGCAACTGTTTTGCTTTTTTGCAAATAATTGCCTCAGAAATACTATCACCCACTAATTATTTCACATTAATCCAAACGTACAATTTCTCCACTTCTTCCAATGTCTATGACCTTTGCTTAGTCACAATGTTCATACCTTTAGCCACTTTAGCTCCTTTAATAGCTTCCTTATTTTTCACTATTATAAAGATCATTGTTCTGGGAATTTTGTACTCAGTAGTGAGATCAGACACTCAGCTACCACACTCATACTTAGCTATTATCTCTTTTTTTCTGTTCTATGGTGATTCTCATTAATTTTCTTTTTTGCTGTGGTATCACTAATCTTCAAACTCATGATGACTTGTAAGAACAACAAAAAGCTTGAAATGAAAAAAAAAAAAAAAAAAGGCACAAGAAAGTACATGGCGAAATATGTGGGGTTCTACCCTGAGCACAAACTACTGTGAGATGGGATGCAGAGGGGCATCTTAACTCACACAGGTTTTACATAAGACAAGGATGGCGATGAGTGCTAAGCAAGAATTGAGTGCTAAAGCATTTTTTTTTCCTGTAGAAATGTGTCAAATACCAAATTCAATGAGTTTCAAGGCTGGCGGGTACTAAGGTATGACTGTAATTCTCTCAGCTCAAAAACAATCCTCAAAGCAGATTAGGCACTAGCAAGAGACAGAGGACAAAGAGAAGCTTTTGGCCTTAAGTGTTTCTATCAGGGCTTTCTAGAAAAAAAAAAATTCCACAATTCAGAAGGAAAAAGACAAGCACAACAACTTAGAAACTAAAACGTTGAATTTGGTATATGCTTTTTTTTTTAAAGCAAAGTATTATGTAATAGAATTTGATTTATGGTTCCAAGAGTAATCCTGTTTTTTGGTACATTGAAATGCTCATGTTTGTTGGTGTTTGCAAAGTTCAAAATAACAACAGCAACAAAAAAAAATCACAAAACAGCAGCTCAGGAACAGTCTTTCAGTCTATGCAAGGCAAATTTTATTATTTTCTAAGTGAAAATAGTGCATGATGTCACTCTGAAAATCTCAATTTTGGACAATTCAGCAAAATGTGGTTCCAAAGAAAAATTTCTAATAGCATCCTGCCAAAGAAATCCTCCTGAAGAAGCAGCAAGCAAGTGATTTGGGTGGATGAGTAAGGAAAAATCCTTTTCTGTGACTCACTGGAGGCCACTTGCCTCTGAGCTGATAGTCATTTTGTTCATCTCCAAGAGTCAAGTCAAATCAACAAGCATTTTTATTAAACACTTACTAGGTGCCAGTTTCTAATTGCTGGGGATTTGAAGATTAAAAAAAAAAATTTTTTTTTAAAAAAAGCCTGCTTTTAAAGAGCTCACAATATAAAAGTTAATAGCTAGCATTTATTTATATAGCATTTTAGGCTTGCAAAACCTCTAATATTCTATTGCAAAACCTGCAATAACCTGGAAGACAGATGTCATTATTATTCCCATTTTACAGATAAGGAAACTGAGGTTAAATGATTTGCTCAGAGCTACCCTCAATTTATTGTACTCTCTAAAAGGCAGGCCATTTTAAGGAAGTGCTCTCCAAAGCCAGGTCAAAGCATTTTGGATGAGATCCTTTTTCTTTCTTTTTTTGGGGGGGTGAGGGTGGGAAGGATAAGTGATTTGTCAAGAAAAACAAAGCTGGTGTCTGAGGCCACATTTGAACTCAGATCCCCCTGATTCCAGAGTCAGGCTCTATACATTGTCCTACAGTTGGATGAGATCTTAAGAGAAAATTCAAATTCAGTTCAATTTCCTCATTTTGAGACTGAAGAAAGGAAGACTCAAAGATGGGTTGTGGCTGTAACATGATGCAATTAAAAAAAGAACTATCTATATCTGGAATTAAAGGAACTAACTACATCTGGAGTTAAAGGATCTACGTTCAAATTCCAGTTCTCTCTTCTTTTAGGTCTATGACTTTGGGTAAGACACATCTTCTCAAGTTGTCCATTTCCTCACCTTTAAAACAAGATAAAGGGAATTAAACTAAATCATCTCTAATGTTCCTTTCTAATACTATGAACCTAAAAATCAGTTTTAGACAGATTTCTTCTTCCCATTAAGTAATCACAACTTAGTGCCTTCTTTAACAACTAATTAATTTATATTACCTATGGCTGAAAACTGTGAGGGGTGAGGCAACCTGAGATAGCAAAAGAGAAAATGAGATTAGACAAATTTTGCTGCTCAGTACCCCTTCCATATGATCTTTTTCTTCCCCTCCTCCTTTTCCCCTCATATTCTTTCTCTAACTTTTCATCCCTCTCTCTCCTTCCTTCTCTCACTCCTTCCCCCTCTTTTCTTTTTCCCTCCTTCCTTTCCCTCACTCATTCTCTTTTTCTCTCCTCTGTCTCCCTCCTTCTTTTCCTCTCCTTCCCTCTCTCCTCTTTCTGTCTGCCTCTCCCCATCCCCGTTTTTGTCTCTCCCTCTCCCTCTCCTCCCTCTCTCTTTTTCCCTTTTCCTTTCTCTGCCTTCCTTCTTCCTTCTCCTTTATCCCTCTCCCTCCCTGTCTGTCTCTGTCTCTCTCTATTTCTCTGTCTGTCTCTCTCCCACTTTCCTGCAAGTTCCATGTTGAACATATGATTAAGTTTAAAAGGGAAAAAAGAAAGCTACCAAAAAAAAAAAAGAAACCAGAAAGAACATAAAATCAAATAATTTGAGGCCTGTGGAAAGGGTCTAAGAGAGATCTAATTCAAGCCCTTCATTTTACAAAGAAGAAAGCAAGGGGCAGAACAAAGAAGGAACTTGTTCACCCGACACATACCCATGTCCTAAGACTTTTGTTCTTATCTCAACACAAAGCTTTAGGTTCTACTTCAAGTTACAAACACAAGCAATTCCCACTGGGGGTGGGAGCCAGGCACCTGTTATCAGAGGGTAGAAATTTAATAGATCACACATCTGTCAATACCAAAGAGCCAAAAACAAAAGCATCTCGGGAAAAAACTAAGGAGCCTTTTTAAAGAGTTTTCTCTGCTGAATTAGATGGCTTAAAGATACAAAAATCTTTTTCTTTTTGACCAAAAATCAGGCTATGCAGTCTGATGAAGATTGTTCCTTTTACAAAATTTCATTAAGAACACATTTGGCTCTCCTTGAAATCAGTACTACACTGGAAAAATCCAGGACACATGGCTGCCATACATAGAGGGAGGTATAAAATAAAACAAAAGCTTCAGATGCTTAAAAAAAAAAATCCTTCAACTTACTCAGTTTTCACTTTGAAGACCTCCAAAAAAGGAAAAAAAAAAAAAACTTATGCTAAGAACACTTGTAGTTAAATGACCTAATCTAAGAGCCTTAGAGACAGACAGACAACCCTGGAAGTGACCCGTGGGTGCCCACAAAGAAATCATTTCACCTTTCAAGGGTGACCCCAAGTCTCTAAAAGCCAAAGAGATCATGTTTATTTGTACAGAGTTTGAATGACTTTCCTCTTCCAATAGTTCCCTATATCAATGAAATCACAATCCCTATCCCTACTACTGATTTGGAGTTTATAAAATAAAACTTCCCAATTATCCTGTGAGGTAAGTAAGTAGAAGTATTAATACCCTTTCACTCAGACTCCCTTCCAAAAAAAAAAAGTGTGTGTGTGTGTGTGACAGTGACAATAGAACCAGCATTCTACCCATAATTTCGGACAACACTAGAAGGATAGTTCCTTTTTCTGTACCTTGATTTTCTCCCATGTAAAACCCATGTCTCCTGACTCCAATAACAAAATCATTTTCACTACTTATCAGCTGCCTGCCTGTCAGTGGATTGAGAGTTGGACTTGGGATCAGGAGGACCTGGGTCCAAATTCCACCTCAGATACTTACGAGCTTATGTAACCATGAACAAGCTAGTTCACTTCTTTCAGACTCTGGTTTTTGATCTATAAAATGGGACCAATGATACATGTAGCTCCTACTTCATGGGGATGTCAAAAGAATCAAATGAGATAATGCCTGAGAAGTACACAGTAAGCAGCAGTCTGTCCCTTACTACAAGTCTAAAAGTGAGCAAATTAGAATTCTGCACAAATAGGTCTAGAAATTTCCCACCAAAGAGGTCAGTCAATAACCAATCAAGAAGTAAAAAGTCTCCAAGCCTTCCCTCAGATAACTATCTCCAGTTGTTTGCATTTTGTCCCCCTCTGCAACCATTCATTACCTATCCCTGAAGACAGGAGCTGATAGAAGGTAGAAGGGGGGTGGGAAAGTGGCCTTTCTTTATATCTCCAGCGCTTAGCACATAGTAGGCACTTAAACACTAATTGATTTTCTCAACAAGTATTTATAAGTGCTTGCTACAGGCCAAGCCTAATACTAGGCCCCAGAGATACAAATACAAAGAATAAAACCATCTCTAATCAAAAGAAGCTTGGATTCCAACATGAATAACAGGGTTGTGCTTTGTGTTCACTGTTCACATCACCTTCTTTCCTCCCCATCCCAAAAAATAAATTTTTAAAAATGTATTTGGTAGACTAGATGGATAGAGGGCAGACCTCAGGGTCAAGATGACTTTAATTCAAATATAGCTTCTGACAGATGCACAGACTGTGGGATTCTGGGCATGCCTAAAGGGTATTATTATATTTAAGAATAACAGCTAGCATTTTTAAATCACCTACTATGTGTCAGTCACTGTGCTAAGCACTTTCAAATATCTCATTTGATCCTCATAACAACCTAGGAAAATAGATGTTATTATGATCCCCATTTTACAGTGCAAGAAACTGAGAAAAGGAATGGATTTGCAATGGTCAAAATGTTTTTCTCATGGGGAAATTTCCCCTATATTATTTAAATTACTGTACATATTACAGATATATAAATGTATATTATATTTATGTAGTATGTTACATATGATATATGAAGAACATATCATACACATATATAGTATGTTATGCTATATGAAGAACATACATACACACACACATATATATATAAAAAATCAGAGGCTCAGAAAAGCGTTAATGTGTAGGAGGTGCTGCTTCTAAAAAGAATGACTCAGGGACATAGCATGGGGAAAAAGCAGGATGAGACAGAATATTTTCCCTTGACAACATTCAAACACTATCTCATGAATCTGGAAAGCCTGTTGGTATGGAGTACTAACTGGAAGAAGAGACAGTCATGTGAGATTAGCTCCAGCACTGAGACCAGAAACAGATTTCATTAAAAAGCACAATTCCATTTCGAAATGCTCTTTTAAAACTTAAGTAAAGCCTTGATTTTCCAAGTGGCCTACACCAACCCCACTCATTAACAGTGCAATCCTGCAAACCTTCCACTTCTGACCCAAAGCAGATTTCTTTTCCCCCTCAGCTAAAGAGGGCAAGGGAATTAGTGCTAAAAAAACACATTCACCATCTCGCTCCATCGGCATCTTGGCTCCTTTGTTCTTTACTTCTCTCTCTGTCGAATGTGGTGGAGAAACGTGGATGCTGCTGGGCTTTTGATTAATGGAGCTGGGTTCTTTTTGTTTTGTTCTTGTCGCATTTAAATGCTGTTCACATGAGCCTGTTCAAGTCTGAACTAGGACAGAACACCAATGTATGTTCCAAAACATACATTTGTTTCCTGGCTCCTATACTAAAGCCGCATTCGCTCCCCTTGCACTACGAACAGGCCCTGTGCAGCTCATATATCAGGCTCCTAGTTAGTACACACAGCTCCCTTCAGATCTATAGCAGACACCTCCATTTCATTGACCATCGGGCATTCCTTCCCCCACATCCGCCTCTGGGATCACACACAGACTCCTCAGAGCTCTTAGCTCTCCAGCCCAGGAAATGACGCATCATTACTGGGAATTTAGTCTCTCAGCCTGGAAAAGACAGGCCTAGTGATTACTACTCACAGCCCTGGGCCTGTGGTAGATTTTTGGGTGTCTTAAATTTCTTCATGCTGTCAACAATGCAATTGTCTGAACCATCTCCTCTGTGGTAGTCAGTAATAAACCTGGATACAAGAAGGATAACAAGCAACTACTGAAAAATCACTTGGGGGGTTTGGGGGAGGGACTAGTAGGCAAAGGAGAGGAAAGTGTCAAAGACAGTTGCTAACATAGCTGAACAGACCAGGCTTTAATCCACAATTGGAGAACTTTAACTTGTTTACTGATCACAGCTAATTCTCAGAACAAAATTCAGATTTAGCTCAGGAAAGGGATTTTGAGGTGATTTTGTCTGCTACCTCCTTTTACAGATGAGGAAAAAGAGACCTCCCTAGGTTAAAATGAACACACTTGGGGGTAAGAGTCAGACCTGAGATTCAAAAACAAATCCAAATCCGATACATTTTTCACTATACTACCCAATGAAATTCACTGAATTGACATTTAAATTTTTTAACTGGATTCTCTATTAGACTGTCTGTTCTTCATACTCTGGGGCTTTTGTTTTTGTTTTTTACTTTCCCTATATCACATCCCTTTTCCAGATGCAAAACCAAGTTTTATCCTCTATCCATCATCGCCAAGCATTCCCACCAAGCGGTACCAGTTCCACACTTGGAGCCCATTTTGTGAAACTGGACAACCCTGAGAGGAATATGACAAACAAAATGAAGGCAGGAAAGCCTTGCGACTACTCGCTCTATTCCAAATGAATGTACAAACATACCACATCTACAGAATTGCACCGTTCCTCAGGATAAAGTCAGGACGTAAGCACAGAACCCAGAAATTACTGGGCCATCAGGTATAAATGAAGAGATTGCACTTGGGGTAATTGCTAACACTCTCCACTGCCTACTTCAAACATGACCACATGCTGTTCTCTAGGGCAACAAAGCAGAAAACAGTTAATAATTTCAAAGCATTTTTTTTTAAAAGACCCAGAGAGCAGGGTACCCAAACGGGACATGCTACTTAGAAGCAACAAGAACCTCCCAAGCCACTACTTAAACCATAATGAACCAAAACCCCAGAAATGCCTGGGGGGAGAAAAACACAGAAGGGGGGAGGGGTGCTAAGGGAGGCAGGGAAAGCATGGGGAGAGACAAAGCCCCAAAGAGAAAGCAGGCCCCAGCCAAGTTAAACACGTGCAAAAATTCTTTAGGAAGCCCTGATTTTCTACACTATAATCCTAGATATTTCAAAAGGAGCCAAGTCCCACTAAACAGGACCTATTTTGGAGAGCCACCCTGTCTCATAGCCCCCCAATCCCTGCAAGTAGACAGCCATGTGTTTCTGGAAATGGGGTTTTTATTTAAGATCCCCAAAGCTAGCAAGTAAAAAAGCAATCTCTCACACTGGGCACATCTACTTCCAGAACAGATAGTACACATCTCAGCAACCTCCTTTTTCCATGTGAAATTCTCATCATGATCAATGAAAGGTCCTGAGGATTCTAGCTGGGTTGGAGTATGGAGAAACAGTCAATTTCCAAATGTGAAACAGACATGAGGAAATAAGTAACTAAGGGGGATGGCGGCAAGCACAAGATCCAGAGGAAAATATAAATTCAAAGCACAGAAGGCCAGAAACCCAAACCCAGTGAAAAAGCACTTACCAGCCATTGAAAAATTAGGTGGGTGATGGTCAGCAGGCACAGCCACATCAGAGGAGGGTTTTCAAGAGGCTTCTGCTCGCAGGCTTTTTCCCCGGCTGGCTTGTTATTAGTGAGAAGGCCTCTCCCAGGGAGGAGGAGGGAAAGGAGAGGCTGGGAGTTATCTCCTCCTATTGCTGCGACTGCTTTCTCTTATTAGGTTCCCCACTGGTGCTAGAATCCCACCACCTCTTTGCAATCTTCTGTATACAGTGCAGCTGAAGTGGCCTAGCCCACCAAAGCCGTTTATAGATATTTACTATAGTGGTAATCTATCAAACATGACAGCAGTTCAGCTCAGATTAAAGTCTTTGTTGCAATTCACAGCAACAGGCCTATTTGCACCAAATGCTACCCATGCAACAGAATATAAACTGTCCTGCTCATTAATGCAAGGAAGAGCTGCAGCGTGATCAATAGTTCTGTAAAGATGGCATGTCTCTCGGCCATGCTAGTTAGGGAAAGGGCACCATCTTGTGTGCTCTCAGAACCTAACCCAAAGGAGCTTCTTCCGCTGGAATGACAGCCAACAGGAACTGGAACCGAACAGCCAGAACCAAGCCCACGCCAACCAGGGTCGGAAAGCTATTAAGGGGTATATTCTCATGCAAAAGGTGAAAACAGCAGAACCAGCTTTGCAAGACAGAGAGTGCGGGAGTCTGGGGAAATGAGGCTGATTTGCAAATGAATTCAGGGCTGCTTCTGGACAATTGCTAGACCACAAAGAAAGAGATTTTCGGCCAGGTCTCTAATCTCCTTTAGGATGAAGCCTTAGGAAACGAGGGGACATCTCTACAGGAATTTCCTGGTTGGGGCAGTGCCAGGCTGTGTGGAATTTTACATGCAAAATAAAGGGCCTCCCCAAATCCCAGATCCAGGCAGTCCTTATTATTTCAGCTTGTGCCCTGCAGGTCTGGCTCAGTTCGATTTATTTACATGTAAAAAAAAAAAAGTACTTAAAGTCAGGCCAAATCACAGCAAAGAAAATGCTGTACAACTGGTTTCCTTTGGCTTTTAAATACCTGATTACAAATAATCCCAAATTCACTAGTTTTCGAGTCTAACTACCTGGTGGAATTCCTCTGGAAAGAAATTATTTATCAACTCCCTAGGAGCTCCCAACATTGTGCTAAAACATAAACATCTGCTCCCGGCATTCAACAGACAGCACAGGAGAGCCTCTGACCAGCAAGGAGGACAAAGCAGGAATATTTTACAAAAAAAAAAATGGTTCTGTTCTTTTGAGGAATAAAGTGGAGAGAGGGGAGTCAGAGAAGGGAGAAAAGCAACAAGATAGGAGAGCTAAGAAAAGAGGAGCCAGCGATTCTTTAAGAGGAAATCATGGGCCATATTCGGGGCCCAAGGCCTCACTTTCCCAAAGCCCACCCTGGCCAAACAATTTTAAAAGTGCCAAGAGATGTTTCCCAGTCCCCACTCCGATGTCATTTTATTCAGTGCTCCTGGGGAGATAGATCTTTTCCATGGTATACTGTAAACCAGCCTGAACGGTCCAGCTGTGCCAAGTCAACAAGCACTTATTAAATGCCTACTACATGCCAGCCTCAGGCCTGGGCCCTGGAGATAAAATAGGCAAAAGACATTCCCTGTCCTTGAGGAGCCCAGAGCCTAATGGGGGAGGGGCAGTGGGGAGGGTGGGGAGCAAGATAGGATAAATTAGAGATAATCTTGGAGGGAAGGCAAGAAGATTAAGGATGAGAAGGCTTTCGCAAGGTGGTAGTGTGGCCTTCAAGGAAGCCAGGGAGGACAGGGTATGACAATGTATAAAAAAAATTTCAGGGCTCTCTAACACCAGACCAAGAGCCTTTTGCACAATACGTAAATTTAATGTTAAATGTATTGGACTACCTGCCATCTAGGGGAAGGGATGGGGAGAAAGAGGGGATAATTTGGAACAACAGACTTTGCAAGGGTCAAAGCTGAAAAATTACCCATGCATATGTTTTGTAAATAAAATGCTTTAATTAAAAAATAAATAAAAATTTAATGTTAATTATATGTAACATGTAAAATTAATTTCTCTGGACCTTAGTTCTTCTACTCTAAAATGATAATGATGATGTAGACTATAATAATAATCATCAATATCTCCCAAGTTGTTGTAATGCCATAAATCACTATTAAAATGTGAGCAGTGATTATTATCATTACATGCAACCTCTTCACTCTCATGATGTCATTGGTCCTCTTCAAGAACAAAGGATGAACAATGACAATGTGAAATTTCTACTTCCTTTAAAAAAGAGAAAATTCAGCAAAGAAGGAAGAATGGACAGAATAAAATCTGAGGTTCAAATGTCACCTTTGCCCCTTAACAGTTATTAAAACAAGTCATTTCAACTCTGGACTTCAAGTTACTCATCTATAAAATGGGAAGAAAAATAATCTCACAGGATTCTTGTGATTACTACATGAGATGGTATATATAATAGGTAGCAACTAGGTGGACTGGACCTTTTCTGATTTAGAACTTCATTTAATTTCATTCATTTCAAACAACTACAATCTACCACAGGACATTTAAGATTGTGAGACATGTAAATGCCTCATACATCTAGAATAGGATGATTATTAGTCAATATTAAAACTGCAAATTCATTTGTGTTCTATGGCTATTACTCGTCTCAACAAACCTTTATTAAAAGCCAACTAGTGGTCGGCACTTTGCTAGACCCTAGAGAACGCAAAGATAAAACTGTTGCTACCCTCAAATAACTTACAACCCTACTCCTAGGAAACAAAAGGTTCACAGATGAGCAAATGCAAAATAAGTAACAAAAGAAATACAAAGTAATTTCTGAAAGTGAAGACACTAGCAACTGGGAGAATCAGGGTTGGGCTAGCAGGTAGCCCTTTGTTATTGCTGTTAGCACTTTACTTGAGCCTAGAAGGATACAAACATTAAGAGGAGATAGGTAAAAAATGGGAGAGGAGCTAGGAGGTGTAATAGATAAAACATGGGCCCTAGAGTAAGGGAGACACGAATTCAAATGCATCCTCAAGACATTTACTAGCTGTACTAGCTGGGTAAGTCATTTAGCCCTAATTGCTAACAAAAATGGGAGTTAAAAAGGGAGGGCATTGCAGAAAAAAAGATAGCTTATACAAAGGTAGAGAGATGGGAGACAGTGTAATAAAAGAAAGAACCCTAGATCTGGGTTAAAATTCCTCATCTGACACTTACTCTGGACCGTGGACAAGTGATATAACCTCTTAGCCTCAGTTTCCCCATCTGTAAAAACAAGGAGACTGAACTAGACAACATCTAATAAGGTGCCTTCCAGCTCTGTATCTACAATCTTTGGGACATTTTAGCTAGCAAATAAGTTTTAAATGACTTCCAAAAACAGTCTTATTCCTCTGCATTTCCACCTGTTCCTAGTACTGAGGAGCAGGTGGTTGGTGAATATTTGTTAATGATTAATGCCCAATTCCATTCTGAATGCACAATTAAGATCGAGGAATGCATTTTCCCCAGCAATTAGTTCCCTTTGGAATTGTGTGAGCTATGGCAACTATAGGCTCAAGGTGAAGAAGCAATTGTCAAAAGAGTTAGAAATTCTGCTTAATCAAGTGCAGTCAAGAAATATGAAAGAATCATAAAAACCTCAAATGTCAGATCTGGTGGACAACAACAAAAACAGCTAGTATCTGTGTAGCATTTTAAAATCTAAAAAGTACTTTTAAAATATTGTCTCATCTTACATGAACTGATGCTGAGTGAAATGAGCAGAACCAGATCATTATACATGGCAACAACAGTACTATATGACAATTAATTCTGATGGACATGGCTCTCTTCAACAATATGTTTCAAACCATCTCCAATTGTTCACTGAAGAAAGCCATATACACCCAGAGAGAGGGATGCGAAATGTGGACCACAACATAACATTCTTATACTCCTTGATGTTTGCTTACACTGTGTTTCCTTTATCTGATATATCGTTTGTGTAGATAAGATTTTTCTTGCACACCAATGATAAGTTTGGAAATATGTATACATATATTCGATTTGCCAATATTTTAACATAATTAACATGTAGTGGATATCCTGCCATCTAGGGAAGGGGTGGGGAAGTTGGGGGGAAAAATTTGTAACGGAAAACTATGTAAGGGTTATTGTTGAAGAATTACCCACACATATGTTATGCAAATAAAATAAAATTTAAAAAATAAATAAATAAAATAAAATAAAATAAAATATTGTCTCATTTAGTTCTCACAACTCTGAAAGATAGCAACTAGTATTGTGCCCATTTTATAAATAAGGAAACTGAGATAGATTGATTTGCCCATACAGCTAGAAAATCCTTCTGAGGTAGAATTTGAATTCAGGTCTTCCTGGGTACTCTATCCACTGTGCAATCTAGATGGCTCAGAACCTACAAAGTGAGAGCTGGAAAGGATCACAGAGACAATGTAATACAATTCTCATTTTCCCAAGAAGGATAATTAAGGCCAAGAAAAGGGAAAAGACAGTGAATTTCAAAGCAGGGGCAGGACTAAAATTATCCTATGACTTTACACAGAAAGGTTCAAAATATGAAACTTCTCTGCTCCAAAGTGTTTTTTGGAATGGAGGCAGAGATACCATGATCATATAACCTACCTCATAGAAAGGAGGGAGGAAAAAGTTAACTGCCTATTATATATTGAACCCTGAGCTAAGAGGTTTTCAAGCATTTCATTTGATTATTATGGTTGGGAGGTAAATGCTATTACTACTACTACTACTACCACCACCACCACCACCACCACCATCACCACCATTATCATCATACTCATTTTACAACTTAGGAAACTTAGGCAGCCAGACATCAAGTGATTCCCTCAGAATCCCACAGCTAGTAATTTCCTGAGGCCATACTTGAATTCAAGTCTTCCTAAATGACTTCAGGCCCAGGGTTTTATCCACAGAGACACCTAGCTACTTAGAATATAAACTCTGGGAGGGCAGGGATTGTTTTATTCTTTGCATTTTTATTCCCAAACCAAGCACAAAAGGCACTTAACAAATGCCTGTGGATTGACTACTTCCAAAAAGCTAACCACAAATTTACCTTTAAAAAATTCATTTAAAAACAAAAACAAAACAAAACCATAAAATTCATTTTCCAGAGTCAGCCAGGTAATAAAGTGGATATAGAGCACTGACTGAGTTCAAGTCTAATTCAGAAACTTATTGGCCTAGTGACCTTGGACAAGTCACTTAACCCTGTCTTAAAAAAATAAAAATAAAAATTTTAAAATTTCTTTTTCCATGTGCCTTTTCAATTGGTAGAGGAGGGGGCTATAGGAAGGGAATTCGAAATGGAAAATTTTTTAAAGAATGCTAAAACATATTTAACCTATGTCAGATTGCTTGTTATCTTAAGGAGGGAGAAATTAAGGGAAGGAGGGAGGAAAATTTAGAATACAAAGTTTTACAAAAATGAATGTTGAAAACTGTCTTTGCCTTTATTTGGAAAATAAAATATTATTGAAAAAATTTTTGGAAAAAGAAATACTATGAAAAAAACAAAAAAATGAATGTTTGAAAACTATCTTTACATGTATTTGGAAAAATTAAAATACTACTGAGAAAAAATAAAATAAAATGAGCTGGAGAAGGGGAAAAAAAGAATGCTAAAATATCTTAAAAGAAATCACTTTCAAAACAGTAATGAGCCCCAAGGATCCAGTAGAAAAAGCTCTGGAATTAAGAGGCAAGAGATAGATAGAGCCTCCCTCACATGACTAATTGTTAAGACCAGATATTGGAACTGAACTGATAGTTTCAATGGCAGAGGAAACACCCAAGTGAGGAAATTCCCTCTATTCAATGCAGGTGGACTCTAGGTGTTATACTGATGTTCCTAAAAAAGAATGAGTCTGACCACATTACCCAGGCCTCCCTCCCCCAACTCAAAAAACTCTTCCTAGCTCCCTTTCATTTCTAAAATCAAATATCAAATCCTCTTGTCAGTAAACAAAACCCTTCAATAATCTGTCTTTTCCCACCTTTCTAGGCTCCTTACACCACCCCCACCTCATCATCTACCCTGAGATTCAGTGCCAGGGGCCTGCCTCCTTGCTGCTCCTTGAACAAAACACTCCATTTCCCCGCTCCAGATATGTTCACTAGATTATCCTTCATGGCTGAAATACTTTTCCTTCGCCTTCTCCCCATCCCCCACTCCTCCTCTGCCTTCTGCTTTCCTTGTGTTTCTTCAAGTACCAGCTAAAATTCCATCTTCTATAGCCGGCCTTTCCTAGGCCCTGGGTGTAGTACTTTCCAATTTATCCAGCACTTAGCTTGTTTGTAATAGTGATTTCTATGCAGTCTCTCCCATTAGATGACAGCCTCCCAGAGGGCAGGAATTGACTTTTACACCTTTCTTTGTACCTCAACATTTAGCTCAGTGCCAGGCTAGTGGAAGACACTTATTAAATCTTTATTGATTGACTGACTGACTTGAACCCAGGTCTTGAAGCCATCTCTTTATCCGCTATGGCACGGCAAATCATTTAACCTCTCTAAGCTTCTATTTTTTCATCTGTAAAAAGGAGGACAGTAATATCCATGGTACCCAGCTCACAGAGTTATTGTGAGGATCAAATGAGATAATGTACATTAAGTGCTTTGTAAACCTTAAAGAGCCATATAAATGTCAGCTATTATTAATATTATAAGCACACGTATGATTGAAAAAGGAGGTGGACTAGTCATGTAGTGTGAGTAAGAGATAACAGATGGACAGGCTAAGTGCTACACTGAAATCCATGAAATATTAATAGAATGAGAGAAAGGCCTCTAGTGCATTGGGAAAATCCTCTGTGGCAGATTTATAGAAAAGCATAGAAAAGACAGACAGCATGAGAAGGTAGTGAAAGGTTGCAATCTGTACTAGAGGAGAGCACCCACGTAGATGGCATCATAGTCCATTAAAATGAGGAGCTGCCTAGTGAATGCAGAAATCAGAGATAAGGGAAGGAGAAAAAAAATCTGGCTGGGCCAGAGTAATTCCCCACCATTAACACTGTGTAGTATAGAGGACATAATACTGAATTTGTAGATAGATAGAAGGACTTGGGTTCCCTTTGGGCACTACTACTTAATACTTGTGTGACTCTGAACAAGTCATTTCCCCTCTGGGGACTTGGTTCCTTCCCCTGTAAAATGAAGGGATGAATCTTTACATGTATTTGGAAAAGCAAAAAGTATTTAAAAAAGGGGGGGGGGGAAATAAAGAACAAACAATAATTCTGCCCTTTAAAATAAATAAATAAATAAATAACGAATGATGAAAATTATCTTTACATTTTCATGATCTATTTTTGAATGAACCAGCAAAGAAAAAGAACAAAACACAGCTTTCTTTAAGAAAAACATACCACCAACTAACAGATCTCTAGAATTCTCATTAGATATCTTGGGATCATCACTGAATCCTAATATTTTTTCTTTGTGACTATAGCAAATTACTTCCCAACTTAACCTGTCTCCTCATCTATAAAGTAAATAATGATTGTTCTATACTGTGTCACAGGGTTATTTGTAAGAAAAGTGCTTTTTATAAACAGTTAAATACTACTGTATAAACACTGAGTTACTACTATTAGTATTATTAGGCCTTTGAGCCACAAATTTCTATTGACCCATAATATGCATCTCATTTTTTATGAATTCTGCCTGGTGACCTGGTGAGACAATCCAGGACTAGGAGAATAGCTTTGTAGATAAAACACTTTGGTTGACATCCCCCAAGATACTCAACTACAATTAGGCACATATCAGGAGAGTCAATCTTCATCATTTGATGCTTCTTTTTTGCCCCATCCAATTCTTCATGAACCTATTTGGGATTTTCTTGGCAAAATTATTAGAGTGGTTTCCATTTCTTCTCCAGCTCACTTTTACAGATAAGGAAAATGAGGCAAATAGAATCAAGTGACTTGCCCAGAATCACACAGCTAGTACATGTCTATGATGGGATTTAAACTCAGGTCTTCCTGACATCAGATGCAATGTTCTATCCACTGTACCCACTACCTGCCCTCAACATAATATACTCATTCCCTATATCTATATCTTCTAAGGCTGATCTCACATGGAACACGTTGCCTTCCTCCTCTCACTGTTTCCTCAGTCCAAATCAAGGCATTCAGGTCTGGTTTGAATATTGCTGCCTTCTGGAAGTTTTCCCTGACTCCTCAAGTCCACAATGACCTCTCACCATCATTAATTCACAAATTCACCATCACAAAAATGGATGGATCATCAGCCATGTAGTTCAACTCATACTTTAAGAGTCTTCTATTATACATGTTTAACATATATTAGATGTCTAAGGGAGGAGGGTAGGGGGAAAGGGAGGGAGAAAAATTTGAAACACAAGGTTTTGTAAGAGTGAATATTGAAAACTATCTTTGCATGTATTTTGAAAATAAAAAACTATTGTCCAAAAAAAAATAATAAATTAAAATGGAAGAAAAAAAGTCTTCTCAACAACATACCTTTGCTTGAGGAAAGGGCCCTCTCCCCCATCTCTTTATTCCAACCCAGGCAGCCCATTCTATTTTGGGGACAGTTCTAATACTTAGAACGTTTTAGTCTTAAATTTAATTTTACCTGTTTACAACTTCTCTATTTTTCCTGGTTCTTTCCTCTGAGGCCCAACAGAACAAATTTAATCTGATGCTTATCTCTATAGCATAAAGAACTGCACACACACATATACACACACACACACATAAACACACTATATGTACAAATTTAGTACCGGAATATACTCAACTTGGAAATAGACTAATCTGATTTTAAACAGAAAAACAATAACAACAACAACAACAACAACTAGCCAGCATCCAAACAATGGTCAATGATGTTTCCAGGAGACAAACCAATGATGAATCATACTACTAACCTAACAGAGATTATAAAGAATGAGATATACATTTTCAAATATGAACACTTCATGGATGTTTTGTGCAACTTTGCTTATTTCTGACCAAGAAAGGTTCATTTTCTTCTGTTTTAAATATGAGATCAGTAAGGGATTTGCAGGGGAATTGGGGTACATCCCCCAAAAAGGGGGGAAAAAAGGGTCATTGAAGTATTTTTAAAATGCACTAAAGTAGAACAGATGGAAATGCTTGTTAAAAGCATTTCACTTTGAAACATATTGAATTTGTTAATATTTTTAAAAAGAACCATACAGAATAGATTTGTTTTCATAGACAATTTTCCTTTTCTGTTCTTTGTATATGGAAATGCTTAATACTGATTAAGTTTTATCAAGTTCCAAATAACAAAGGAAAAGTGTTCTAGGAGTGACTGCCCTTCCATATCTTTTGATTTTGAGGTATCAAAGCTAACCATATACCCCAAGAAGGTCAAAGACAAAAAGAAAAATTTACAAATACTAAAATACTTTCGGAGGAGGGGAGAACAACAACAAAGAACTGGAAACATGTCCATTTTTGGGGGGAGAAGTAGCTAAAAATAAGTTGTAGTTCATGAATTTAATAGAATATTATGTCAAATAGGAAGAATTCAGAGAAACATAGGAAGACATAAATTGATGCTGGGTGAATTAAGCAAAATAAGTAAAGCCATACATACAAAATGAAAATGGTAATTATAGAAGAATAAAAAAAAAAGAGAGAGAGAGAGAGAGAGAGTGAGAGAAAGAGAGAGAAAACAAAAGAAAGGAAAGGAATGAAATTGAACACTGTATAATTATGACCAAGGAGAAATCTGTCTCCTGAATCTAGTTGCAGAGGTAGAGAGCACTATGGATGTGAATGGATGATTGCTTTTTTAAATCTCTCTCTTTCTTCCCCCCTTACCCCCCTCCCTTTCTACTCCCTCCATTCTTCTTACCTTCCCATCCCCTCCTTAAATCTTTATTACAAGGCATGATTCACATTTATATCCAGAAAGAGAACTATGGAGACTAAATGTGGATTGAAACATAGTATTTTCTTTTTTCTTTTTTTTTTAATTGTTTGCTTTTTCTTTCCTGTTTTTTTACTCTTTTGGTCTGATTTTTATTGCACAACATGACAAATATGGAAATACGTTTAATAGGATTGCACATATTTAACCTATATCTGATTGCTTATTGCTGGGGAGGGGGGAGGTAAAGGAGTGAAGGAGAAAAATTTGGAATAGAAAGTCTTTCAAAAATGAATGTTAGGGCAGCTGGATGGCACAGTGAATAGAGCACCAGCCCTGGAGTCAACAAACCCTGAGTTCAAATTTGGCTTCAGATACTTTGCACTTCCTAGTTATATGATGCTGGGCAAATCACTTAACCCCAATTATCTCTCCTCTCAAAAATAAATAAATAAGATTTTAAACCGAATGTTGAAAATGATCTTTACAAGTATTTGGAAAAATACTATTAACAACAACAAAAAATTTCTCTTAAAAAAAAGAACATTAATCACTAACATCTAACACCCTATACCAAGATCAAAATGGGTTCATGATTTAGACACAGAGTGATATTATAAGCAAATAAGAAGAACAAAGGATAGTCTACCTTTGAGATCTGTGCAGAATGAAGGAATTTATGGCCAAAGAAGAACTAAAGTACATTATGAAATGCAAAGTGGATAATTTTGATTATATCAAATCAAAAAGGTTTTATACAAACAAAATCAATATAGACATGATTAGAAGAAAAGCAAAAAACTGGGAAAAAAATTTTACATTCAAGAATTCTGATATAGGCCTCATATCTAAAATATATGAAGAACTGATTCAAATGTATAAGAATACAAGCCATCCTCCAACTGATAAATGATCAAAAAATATGAACAGACAATTTTTAGATGAAGAAATTAAAACCATTTCTAGGCACATGAAAAAATCATTCTTGATCAGAGAAGTACAAATTAAGACCACTCTGAGGTACCACTACATGCATCTCAGATTAGCTAAGATAAAAGGAAAAGATAATGATAAATGTTGGAGGGGATGGGGGAAAACTAGGACACTAATCCATCATTGGTGGAGTTGTGAATTGATCCAACCATTCTGGAGAGCAATTTGGAACTATGCCCAAAGAGCTATCAAACCATGCATATCTTTGAATCCAGCAATGTCTCTACTGGACCTGTATTCCAAAGAGATCATAAAAAAGAGAAAAGGACCCATGTGTGCAAAATATGTTCATAGCAATCCTTTTTGTAGTGGCAAGGAACTGGAAACTTAATGGATGTCCATCAGTTGGGGAATGGCCAAAGAAGTTATAGTATATGAATGTTATGGAATATTATTGTTCTATAAAAAATGATAAACAAGCTGGTTTCAGAAAAGCCTGGAAAGACCTATATGAACTGATGCTAAGTGAAGTGAGTGGAACCAAGAGAACATTATATACAGCAAAAACAAAATTATGTGATGATCAACTGTGATAGTTGGTTATCTTCAACAAGGAAGTGATTCAAGACAATTCCAATAGAACTGTGATAAAGAGTCATCTGTACCCAGAGAGACTACTGTGGGGACTGAATGCAGATCACAACATAGTATTTTGTTGTTGTTTGCTTGCTTTTTGTTTTCTTTTTTCATCTAATTTTTCTTGTACAACATGATAATTGTAGAAATATATATATAGAAGAACTGTATATGTTTAACATATATTGGATTATTTGCTGTCATGAGAACAGTGGAGAGGAGGGAGAAAAAATTTGGAACACAATGTTTTGCAAGGGTGACTGTTCAAAACTATCTTTGCATATATTTTAAAATAAAAAGCTATTTTTAAAAAAAGGATATCAGCAAAAATTAGATTTATTTTTAAAAATAGAGATTCTTATAACATATAATCTTAGCTTCACAGGCTATCACAACAGCAATAAGGAGAAAATCTGGGATAAGGCTAGTTAAGTACATGGTAATGCCTCATCACCTTAAGGAGAATCCTGTTCATTTTTTTTCCTCTCCTAAATGGTACTTTAGAACTTAGAATAAGCAGGTGGTGTGTGTAATTCTAGTATTGTTATGTTATTTTGCAGATGGGAGCAATAAAACTTAAAAAGGATAAGTAACTATCGCAAGATCACTAAGTATCAGAGCCAGGATTCCAAATCTGGAGCTCTTTCATCAAAAGTAGCTTTCAATTCAATGAACATTTAATAAGTGCTTATTGTATACTATGCTAGGCATAAGGGATAAAAAGTCAAAATACATTTGATTAAGGTTTTAAACAAATATACAGATAAGTTAACACAATTTGGGAATAGCACAAGCACTAGAGAAAGAAGTACTAATGGGGAAAAGTTATATCAGGAAATTACATCAGTTCAAACAGAGAAGAATTTCCTAACATCCTCAATTGTCTACCAAGTGGGGTTCAAACTGCTTTACCACGCAATTAAGATCTTCATTGCCTAGTAGTAAGCAGCAAGCCACCTTTCCAAACTAATCTCCTATCAGGATCTTCTACATGTTAACTAATCACTCTCTATCCCCAGAAGGTACGCAACACTTTCCTGTACTTGGCACATGCCCTGTGCTTGCTTGTTCCTCTCTCCCCAGCTCAGCCTCCTGAATTTCTAGTCATCCATTAAGGCCCAACTCAAATAAAATCTCCTTGCATGAAGTCTTTCTGGATTGCACAGTCATAATGAACTTTTCCCTCCTGGACCATAAAGCATTTTGTTTTATAGAATTTTCTAATACATCCAAAGTACAATATTGTATGTTATGAAAATTATCTGTTAAGAGTAATTGATAACAACTACGCCATTAAGGTAGGAACTGGGTCAAATCTAAATCTTGTCTCTTCTTCAGCAGCAAGAACAATATTTTGCACATGGCAGGTACTTAATAAGCATACAGAGGGAAAAATACTGAGGTCTAGAATCAAGAGAACTTGGCTTTGAATTTTGACTCTGCTTCTTTCTCACTGCCTTTAACAAAATAGAGTATCAGCCCTGAAGTTAAAAGAACTTCAATTCAAATCCAGCCTCAGACACTTAATACTTACTGTGAGAACCTGAGCAAGTCACTCAACCAAGTGCCTCACCCCACCCTCCAAAAAACTAACAGAAATCCCACTCAAACCCCATTAGGAAAAGAGAAGAAACAAATTCCTCATAACAAATGCATATAGAAAAGCTGAGCATTGCATGTTTGTATGTGCATTTTACAGTTCTATATACATGCATGCATGCAGTGTTATTCCTATTTGTATGTATTTGTGTTGTGTTGAAATGCATGTCTGTGATATATGTACATATATGTGTATATAAACACATGTCTGCAATAATATATGTCATGTGTGGTACCATATCTGGTACCATGGATCATCAGTGTATTGATTAGAGTTCTTACTGCTTTCAGAGTTCTTTTGTCTACAGAGTCCCTCCTTACAACTTAATGCCACTCAGAACAAGTTACTTCATGTTCATGGGGCTCAATTTCCTCATCTGTAAAATGAGTTGACTGACCTAAAAGCCAGCTAAGACTCTTTCCAGCTCTTGAGCTTCAATTCTATGAACAATAATTAAGCTATCCATCAATGGAACTGCCTGCCTAGCAGGGAAACACACCTGGTCCCTAACTGTAGGTATCCAAGTGGAGGCTGCATGATATTTTGTCATCTCTCTAGGAGGCTGATTCAGAGGGGATTCCAGTTTAGTTACAGTTTTGGCTGGATTACCCTTCAAGCTCTAAGATTCTCTGATTCTAGCTTCAGGGCGAGTTTATATATACAATAACTCTGGGCTTTATAAAGAATATTTTCTAACATCCCCAAATATACCACCTGCGTTACCCAGAGGATTCTAAGCTTGTCTTCACACCTGGTTCTCCAAATTTCACCTACTTGTTCCAGCAGGAAACTCAGCATCCACAACTACTTCAGAATGAAAGTATTCTTCCCAAAACAAAATGTTAGTAGACCAAGGCTTAAAAATTACAAGGATACTTATAGAGATTATACAAACACATCTCTCATTTACAGATAATGAAACTGACTAGTGCTGGGTCACACAGCTAAATGTGGGGAAGGTGGGATTAGAACATAGGTCTCCTGAATCCCAATGTTCTTTCTACATAGTAATGAGAATTAAAGTCACATAAGTAATAAATGGCAATCTAGATGCAAACCCAGGTCATCTTATTCCAAGTTCTGTGCTCTTTTATTATGTATTAGCTGCCTCTAACATTGTTCATAAAAAAAAGTTTAATTGAATAAAATTGTGTATTACATTATAGCATATAACTCAGCTAACCATGATGACCCCATGTTTAAATTCCAAGGATAATCTTTTACTAAATACTTACTAAGTGCCTATTAGGGATAAGACATTGTACCAGATGCTGAGGGAGCTTTAAGGATGAATAAAACTCTTTCCTTGAGGAACCCACTATTAATATAACACAGGAAAATAAGCTGGTGGAATGAGGGAAGGAAGGTGGTATTTCAGTTGGGTCTTGAAATATTAGCAGAATTCCAATGAAGACATGAGAGGAAGTCATAGCAATTAGAAGGAAGCGAGTAAACAAGAGCGGTAGGATAGCTCAGGACATCTGAGGATACAGAGGCAAACTAGCTCAGGATATCTAAGGATACAGAGGCAAGCTAGCTCAGGATAT
>JAJPUD010006725.1:0-52938 GCA_023553655.1 Myrmecobius fasciatus | reverse complement strand
GCAAGCTAGCTCAGGATATCTAAGGATACAGAGGCAAGCTAGCTCAGAATATCTAAAGATACAGAGGCAAGCTAGCTCAGAATATCTAAGGATACAGAGGCACAGAGGCAAGCTAGCTCAGGATATCTACAGAACAGTAGTTACTCTGGTTTAACTAGAACACAGAGGTTGTAAAGGGA
This sequence comes from Myrmecobius fasciatus, assembly GCA_023553655.1. NCBI lineage: Eukaryota > Metazoa > Chordata > Mammalia > Dasyuromorphia > Myrmecobiidae > Myrmecobius > Myrmecobius fasciatus. Next base: position 52,759 of record JAJPUD010006725.1, on the reverse strand, counting down.
ATTGCTATGAGACAAAGCTGAAATGAGAAATAGGAACCTCATTGCAGAGATCCTTGAACACCACCAGGCTGAATGAAGCAGACTATTCAGTAGGCATGAAGAGTCAGCCATTTTAAGGTCACAGCCTCCTAATCAGTCTCTCTACCTAAATTCTCTCTCCACTCCAATCCATCCTCAAAACAGCTGCCAAAGTGCTTTTCCTAAAGTACAGGTCTGATCATCTCTAGACTCCACATCTAACCCCACTCTACTCAATAAACACTAATGGTTCCCTATGTCTGGGATTAAATATAAAATCCTCCCATTTGACTTCTAAAGCTCTTTATAACCCAACTCCTTCCTATCTTCCCCAGTTTTCTTACACATTACTCCTCTCAATGCACTTGGTCTAGCAATACAGGTTCACTTGCTATTCCTCACACACAATACTCCATATTCTATCTCTGTGCTTTTACTTGGGCTATCTACCTCCACTGGAATGCTCATTTGCCCTGTCTTCCTCTTCCGTCTTCTTCTTCTCCTCCTCCTCTCTTCTCCTCCACCTTCTTCCTCCTCCTCCTCTGCCTTTCTTTCTCCTCCTCTTCCTCTTCTTTTCCTTCTTCTCCTTCTTCTTCCTCTCTCCCTCCCTCCATCTTTTCCCTGCTTGTTTCTCTTTGTCTTTCTCACTATCTGTATATCTGTCTGTTTTTCTTTCTGTCTCTATTTATCCCCCTCTCTGTCTCAGAATTACTGGCTTCCTTCAAAACTAAGCTCTAATGTCACCTTATGCAGTGGGTCCCCCACTCTCTCTCTCCTCTCCCCCGCCTTTGCTAATGTCTCTTCTATATTTATCTTGTATCAATTTCAATATGTATCTTGTATATTCCTTTATACATACATACTGTAGTTCCATTAGAACATAAACACATAGTGGGAAAAGACTTTACCTTTTATTTATAATCCTAGCATTAAGCTTAGGATCTAATAATTGCATCATAACTGTTGATTGATGATTACTGAACAAAGGAGTACACAGAAAGATGACTGGCAGTTTAAAGCAAGAGAAAGGAAACAAGGAAACTGAGAGGCTATTGCAAAACTCTGGCCAAGAGATAATAAGCCCCTGAAATAGGTGCTAGTAAGGGATGAAAGATGTAACATCAAGAGAACTTCACATATGATTTTCTGAGACAGAAAGTGTATACAAGGAAATATCTCTAAGTTGGCAAACATAGGTGACTGAGATAATGGTGTCATTATTGGAAAAGGGGAAGGGTAGGAGGTGAAGCCATTTTTAGGTGAAAAGATATATTGCCAGAAAATAATCTTGAAAATGAACCTGGTGGCTGGGCAAATATGTACAAAAGGGTTGTAAAAGAAGCCAAGTTAAAGTGTAGTATTCAGAAGCCTAAATCCTAAGACTGTTTTTAAATGCAGTAGGTCACAAATCCGTCAATTAGTTTCAAATCCTTCCCATGGACATGGGGGTCACAACAAAGCATGCTGTGATCACCTTAACTAACTCCTATCTGCTTTGCGAGGGGTACTGAACTGCCACCAAATGAGTCATTTAAAATCCACCAGGCATCTGTCCATTGATAATTATTTCCAGGCCCTATCCAGGCTTCAAACAAAGTTATCACCTCTAGTTTTGGAAGACTAACTTAATTTCAGAAGAGTCATTAAGAATATGTAACCAACAGGTTTGGGTAATTTAATGCCCATTCTCATGAAGCATAACCACTAGCTTTTCAAACTTTTTCCAAATCTTATTCATTAAAAAGATGCTTGCTGACATATAGAACATTGTTTTAACCTATAAGGATGACAGAGGCAGCTAGGTGGCATGGTGGACCCATGACCTATAAAATGAGCTAGAAAGGAAATGGCAAGCTAGTCCATTATTTTTGCCAAGAAAATCTTAAATGGAGTCACAAAGAGTTGGACATAATTGAAATGACTCAACAACAACATAAGAATGAGAACTAGATAGGATTTCAGGAAATCCTAAGACTTTAGAAAATCTGGGTTCAAATCTATATTCTACCACTTATTATCTATGTGATAATTCTAAACCATTATGAACACTATGACTTGCCACTTTTTTCTACTGTCTCTTGGAGGAGATGAAATATCTCCATTGTTTGCTCTTGTTTTCCCTCCTCTTCTCAATCCCTTGCAATCTAGTTCCCATTCCTAGTCCTCAATTGAAATTCTTCTGTCCAAGGATCACAAAATATCTCTCAACTGTTAAAACCAATAGCCTTTTCTTAGTTTTAATTGTATTTGATCTGCTTCTCATTTCTTTTTCCAGGATGCCCTTTCCTTCCTTGGCATCTGTTCTACTTGCTGGCTCATGGTTCTCTTCTGACTGGTCTGACCACTCTGTCCTCTCCTCTTCCTATATATATCAACCTCCTCCTACCCATAAAATGTGGGTGGTCCAAAAACTATCTCTTAAACTCTCCATACTTTTTCCCTTGACAATAATTAGTTCTTTGGGGATTATCATTTCTTGACAGCCACATGACATAGTGGACATAGCACTAAATCTGGTCTCAGGAAAACAGGAGTTCAAATCTTGCCTCAGATATGTACTATTGTTGTGACCCTGGCCAAGTCATTTAACCTATGTCTGCCTCAGTTTCCTTAATTGTGAAATGGGGAAAATAATAGCATCAATATCTTAATGTTATTGCAAAGATAAAATGAGATCTTTATAAAAAATGTTTTGCAAACCACAAGGCATTAAAAAAAAAATGTTAGCTACGATGCAGATATTCCCCAGTTCTAAACATTTAGTCCTATTATCTATCCTGAACTCTAGTATTCAATTATAATAAACCTCTCCATCTAGATCTTCTTTCTACATCTCAAACTCAACATGTTCAAAATAGAACTCTACATATTCTTCCCCCACCAAACCCACACCCATTCCACACTTGACCATTTTTGATGAATCATCTAATCTTGAAGTCAGCTTAGACTCCTCCACTGCCCTCAACTCCATATCTAATCAGTTGCCAAATTAATCCTATCTCCAAACATTTCTTATACCCATCCCCTTCTCTACACTCAATACAACCTCTTCCCTAAATCAGGCCTCTCAAGTGGTTTACTGCAATATCTTCCTAAGTGGTGTCCTTGTCAATTTCTCAGTTATCTTACATAAAATTCTTAAATGAGTATGTTTAGAAGACAGATAAAGTAATTTTTCTGCCCTCTCCAAATCTTACATGCATAAATATAGAGCTGGAGGGGACCTTAGTCCAAGTCCCTCATTTTTGCAAATAAGGAAACAGGATCAAGAAGGTTGTGTCCTGCCTGAGGTTATGGGATCAGACTCTGTATTTTCTAGGATAAAATACAAACTCTTCAGTGAAGCATTTAAAGTTTTCCCCAATCTGGCTCTTTCCTAATTTTTCAGTCTTATTTCCCATTACTTCTTTTTCACATACCCTTGGTTCTAGTCAAACTGTGTTGCTAGTATTCACTACAAATAAGACCTGCTCTCCCAAGGAGTAATTCACTTCTGTTAAGGTTCTATACCTCAGATCACAGATAATTTTTTAGGACCATTAGGAAGATACCCAAGAAAAGAACAACCAACTAGCTGCTACCTGCCCAAACAGTTCAGCTCTACTACAGTGCTGGGAAAAGCACTAGACTGGAGCCAAAGGCCAAAGGTTTAAAATTCTGGCTCTACTATTGAACATGTTACTTAACTTCTCATGACCTCAGGTTCTCCTCTGGAAAATAAAGGAATACCCCTTCAGAAAACTAATGATGAACTAAGGTGACGGACGTTGGAAAGAAGTGGGCTAGTAATGGGATCACTGGATAGAATGACATAAACATTTTTTAATGTATCAAATGTATAGATTTTTCTGCTTTACTTTGTACATGAAAGTATTCTTTGTTCGGGTGCTTGTTAAAATCAAGATAATTTTTTTTTTTAAATGAGGGGATTGGAATAAATGACCTCTAAGCTTCCTTCCAGTTTAAAATTTCTTATCCTATTTTTTTATCACATAGCTATACAAAATTCTTGGTGTTTAATAATGAAAGATGTGGCTCAGTACAGAAGAACATATATATATATATATATATGTATATATATATATATATATAAATTCTATTTTAAATTTTTCTACTTTTTTTAATTGAAGGATTCCCCGCAATTTCAAAGCTCCTGTTAATGGAATTATGGTTCATTTTTTTTGAAAAGATTGTTTGAGGGAATGAGAAATGAAAAAACCCATTTGTTTCAGCCTCTTAATTAAGTATTTTTCCCTGAAAATTGATACAAGGTATATCTCACTATCTCCTTTATAAACAGCCCTTTTGTGAGATGGCACTTTTAATTTATACACGACAATTAGAACTCACATCCTGTGCTAATTAAAGTTTGAGGCCACTTAGCAAATTGCTGTAATTGTGCATACTCTAATGTGATTTCCATCTCTTAAAGCAGATCTATACCTAGCGAATTTTGAATGTCAACAACATTGTTCTTGGTTTATAAATGTTGTGCTAAGTTTCTGTTTTTGTTTTACATCTGCATCTTAGTTCCAGGTGGTTTACTTCCTTGTGCTCAGGGTGAGGCTGAGTCAGAAATCTCCCCTGATTTTTTTAAAAATGGATTTCTGCCCTGGTAACTGCTTTCCAGAGCATTCACATAATGCAATGACTGTGGTGAGGTACTTGCAGGCAAGCATCAAAATAGAAATAGAACAGGAGAACTGTATTGTGTGACTCTTCAACACATCTGTATATAGACCTGTCATTGGCTGTTTTGAACTAAAAGTATCTTCAGAATCCAGCTAGTCCATCCACCACACATTTTATGAAGGAAAAAGCCAAAATGATTTTCCAAGGTCATGCTGACTAGGACGGACTTGGGCATGGAGTTCTAGTCATCCATGGCAAGACAAGTGCTCTTTCCATGGCAACCCAATAAGTTCTTTGATATGCTTGAGGGAAACTGATCTGACTTGAGATAGAAGCTCTGGGTTATTATCACTCTATTCTACTGTAGTCATTGGTGTGATTAGCATTTGGCATCTTTGAGAAAAGGAGAGTTCCTGTTTTGTCAGAAGACAAAGTCAGCCTGGATTATTCCAGGAAAATCCACATCCTATAACCCTAAACTAAAGTCCAGATCACCACAAAGGTGATTAAATGCCAGAAAGTCCATTTGAAAAGACTGGCTTAGAAATTCATCAATTAAAAGGGAGGGTGAAGTGGATGGGGAAAAGGAATCAACTTTGGGGCCTAACTGACAACTGGACAGAGCAAGGGCCTGCAAGTAAAGAAAATCTGACTGATTTTTACCAAGTTCTGGGCATCCTAAAGCCTAAAACTCTTCTATAAAACAATAAAAAATATGGACACCAACCAATCCTCAAGATTAATTTCCAGACCATTTAATAATATATTTCCCCCCAAATCAATTCATATAAACCTGTAAGAGATTCCACAGTGCTGATGCACCACAAAGCATTCAGCTGCCTGTCTTGGGGAAGGCAGGAGAAGACACAAGTCCATAGTTGGTCTTTAAATGGCAAACAGCTAACAGCTGAACTTAGGTATCAGGCCCCTACTTCCAGAGACAGCTATGGTCAATGCAACAACCATATCATACAATTGCTTGGTCCCCTGGAATCAGTAATGTGTGATGCCAGACAAGTATTTTCTCCTCTCAACCTCAGCTCCTAACTCTGTAAAATAGCAAGTTTTGTTCTAAAGCACAGGCTTTATAGTCAGAAGACACTGGTTCAATTCCTAGTCCTGTCCCTTATTGCCAGTGTGACCTTGGATAAATCACTCAAATCAGGTTCCTCATATATAAAATGAAGGGATTGGTACTGACGACTTCCAAGATCCATTCCAGCTCTTCTGACAATCCAGGATATTCTCTGGTCAGAGAGGGCCCTGGGCCAGAAGAGGTAAGCAACGCAGAGTTCCAATAATAACTTAAACACACACACACACACACACACACACACACACACACACGCACGCACGCACACACACAGGTGCACGTGTGCGTTCTTCCCTCTTTATATAGGAGCCAGTTTCATGAGGGAAATGTCCCAGAAGGCAGTGTTCCTTGCTGTTAATGGGATGAAACTCTTTGTTATGAGTCCCAACAAGAAGCTTCCAAGGACTACAAGCTAGGGAAAGAACAAGGAGAGTCTCCATTCTCAGTAAAAGATTATAAAAAGGTAGAAGTAGTAGGTGTTCACAGTGAAAAGTCACAGGCAACAGGGGTTGGGAAGGGAAAGCAAAACCTTATCACACAATACTTGCATCTTTCAGGCAGGGCTGGAGAATGAAGAGACAACTAATGTACTTCACAATTTAAGGAATTCATAAGGGTGGAGAAAGGAGAAAGGACCTCCTAGCCTCAACTAATTGAAGAAGATTCAAAGGAGTTCCTTTCTCCTTAGAATGCTATGCCTTTGGAAAAGAGCAACCAGTGCCCAAATACCAACAACATGTAGCTTTCTTTTTGAGAAAAAGAAAAATTTAGTCACCATCATGGAACGTCTACTAACCTCCTTTTGTTGAGAAATCATCATTATCATTTTTATAGCAGCAGCCTCCCCCACTAATGGCTTTCTCTGATGCTTCCTCATCATGGGAAAGACTTAGGATCATTGCCAAAGACCATCAGATAAATTTTGAGCTGAAAGGGATCAAAGGTTATCTAATTCAATCCCCTTGTTTTACAGACAATTAAACTGGAGCTCAAAAAAGTTATGTGACTCACTACATATCTCCTAGGAAATAAGAAGTTAGAGGTGCAAAGGTTTGAATCCAAATTCTCTTATTCCAAATCCAGCAGTACTCTTTCCATTTTTCTGGCTACACGCTCAGAATATAACATCTGGCCAATCTTACTAAAATGGAAAGGATTTGAATTTAGACCCAGTAATCAACTCTGTCTTAGTAGACCAGCTTGGCTAATTTCCAAAACTCATCCCTATGTGGGTAAATTTTTTGGTAACAACTATTCATGAAAATAATCTGAATCACAAAAGGATTGTGAACAGTATCCATGAAGAGAATACCATGACAACAAATTACAGTTCCTTGAAATAAGTTGCATTCTTGTCCTTCCTAATTGTTCTGGTTTTCATCTCAGTCTCTTTCTCTTCTCTTGTTCGGATTCCCATTCCATCTTGCCCAGAACTGTCTATGGCCTCTTACCTACTCTTTCCAGCTCCAATTTTTCCTTCTCCAATTCTTTATACTCCACCTTGCCCAACATATTTTAACTAGGCTTCTTTCACCATGTCCCTCTCTCCAATGCTCAAAAATCTTCAATGACTCCCAGAGTTCCAACCTGACATGTCTTTACAACTCTGGCCAAATCACTTCCCCTTCCTATTCACCCATGTAAATAAATCCTTGGCTTTAGCCAGACAAATCTACGTAAACATATATGCACTCCCACCTTGGTAATTAATACCACTCCCTTCATCCCACCTGATATGCCGAGGCCCATCCCGGTCTGTCTGAATCTTTGATTTCCTCTAAAGCTCCAGTTAAGCCCCATCTCTTCTCTTAAGCCTTCCCAACCCACTATGACATCCTTTTTCTTAATTCATCAGACTGAACATCATCAGCTCTTCTCCCTTACCCCTAAATCACATATTGCTTCATAAAAAATATTGTTTAGCCTTTAATTTCCATATATGCATAAATTTCCTCTTCCTGCCTCCACACCCCACTATTTCCCCCCTCTCTTCTTTCTGTCTCTTGTCTCCTGAAATCTAATCGTTTACCAACACACTAAGGCCCCTTTTAGCTCTACATCTATGAAACTCCCTGCTGGATATCACAATTTAGGTGTCCCTTAGGAAATTCTAGCTCAACCATATCCAAAACAGCTCATTATCTTCACCCTCCCAAAACCCAGATTTGATCTGCTATGTCTGACAAGGATGCTACACCATCCTTCCAGGTATCCAGGTCCTCTTTGGCAAAGTCATTTTGAATCTTCCCTCTCCTTTGTCTTCATCCTTATAAAATCAGTTACTAAGTCTTATCCATTCTCCTTCAACAAATATCTCTCTCCTCTGCTTCTCTCTCTAGCCCTGATCTTACTTCTCTCCTAAACAATTACAAGAGCCTCCTAATTGTCTCTATTTCACTCTTCCCTCACTAAGCCATCCTTTATTCAAGTGCCAAAATAATCTTCCACACAACTCTGTAGGGAGTTTTCAGTCTCACTGGAGACATAAAGTGCTTGAGAACTGGGGCTAAACCTAAGGCAAGTAGGTGGTACAATGGATAAAGTGCTGGGGCTGGCCTCAGAAATATCTGAATTTAAGTCCAGCCTTAGACACTTATTAGCTATGTGGCCTTGAATCACTTAACCCCTGTATGCCTCAGTTTATTATCTGTAACATGGAGAAGACAAAACCATCCACCGGTAAGGGTTGTGATACGGGTAAAATATTTGCAAAGCATTCTCCAAACTTTAAATTATTAGATAAGAACTAGCTATTATTATCCTTTGTATTCCCAATACCTAACACAAAAGCTGGCACATAGTAGGTTTTTATTAAATGCTTCTCCTAAATCATTTAAGGACAGCAAATTATCCTCTCTTGTCTTTGCCCAAAATACCTAGCAATGAAGCTCCATAGTCATAAAGACCTATTGAATCCCTGAATGAACAAATCCCCTTCTTTTAGCACAGGACAATTAAGCTAGGAGAAAAGAGTTACAGCAATCATCAACCAAACTATGGAAAGAATGCTCAAGTGACAATCCATCTCTTAAGTCAATTCACTAAAAGGAAAGGGGCAAAGATATTTCTTTTAGAGGAGAGTTGAGGTCATAAAGGCCATAAATTCACGTTGCTTGTTTTCCAACACCAAAAGTAAAAAAGAGAATACCTGCCCAATAATGAATCTTCTGGGATCAATGCTGAATTTGGAAAGGAAACAACATTCTAGTTATAGGCTTTATTAAAATTTGTCCTTGACACAAAAATTGGCCTCAGGCTGCCAACAAACACTGAGTTTCTTTTAGGTCAGGAGAGAGAAGCTACCATTTTCAAAGGTGGCAAACTAACTTCCGCCTCCTTTTGTAATTCGAAAGAGCCCAGTTTTGAAAATGAAAACAACAAGAGGGCCTCATCTTAATCAGTTTTGTTTAAATTCTAATTTCCAAAGGTTATCCAGTAAAAAGGTAAAGGTCCAAAATCGGGAGATATAACAATAGAAACTCCAGTTTTGGAAAGCCTCCAGCCTCAAAGCACATTCCTTATAACAGACAAGTCGATAGGGATGGCTACATGACTTAGCCTGGGGTCAAATACCTAGCAAAAGTCAGAGTTCACAAGGTCACAGAATTCAAGATTTAAAGCTAGAGATGGTCTTAAAGATTGTCCAATCCAACCCTCTCATTTTACAGATGAGTAAACTGAGACTCAAGAATAACTTTGCCCAAGGTCACAGAGGGAACAGATAACACAGCTGGATTTATAAAGCCAGTTCTCCTGACTCCAAGTCACTCAGCTTTCTCTCTGGGTTCAGGACAAAGAACCTACAGATAGACACTGAGTAACAGAAAAAGGTCGTGTAAGTAGAACATGCAAAAATAAACCAGAGGAAGTTATTTCCCTCCAAATTAGCTCCATCCCAAGAGCCACATCTGAAATCTGACTGCTCCTACAACTACAGATTGGAAAGTCACTGCTTTTCAATCACAACAGCAATCCCAACTTTTCCTCGGCTCTTAAATAGCAACTATCTCCCAATTCCCAAAGCCCTTGATGACACTGAGTTTCTGACTTACCTTTTGATCGAGTAGAGATATCCATGCCCTCTACCACCTCCTGTTCTGCCTTTATCTCCTCTTCAGCCAAGCTGAAATAGAGCAAATTATTTTCATGTTTAAACATATCAAAAAAAATACAAACAAAAACAAACCAAAAAAAAAAAAAAAAAAGGCTAAAGGGACCCAACTAATTTGACTTAAAACTTCTCACACAGCACACCCCATCTTTAAACACTCACTTGATTTTAATTAGACTTTACTAGAAATTAATAAAGTTTTGTTTTGGTTTTACTCAGTATTAGAGCCCAGCACATTATGCTATTGATACTCAAAGTAACTTTTCTCTCAACCCTTTTCCAATATTACTCAGCAAGATACTATGTGTCTAATTGTTACAATGGAGCTTGTATTGGTCTTATAAAGAGCTAGAAGCAGAGATTCCTGAACATTGTTTTGCATAAAAGCATATCAATACAAACTGTTATTTAATGAAGCCTTTCCATAAGGAGTTCTAAATGTTTCTATGGCATTAATTATCTAAACTTGACAACATCCCTCACAGGGAGAGGACCAAATAATAATAATAATAATAATAATAATAATAATAATAATAATAAATTAACAAAATGGGAAAATGATCAGAAATGAATGCCCTGTCTTAAGAATAACTCAAGAAACCAGCTGTAGTTCTAAGGAATAGAACCTCCCAGTCCAGTGAAACTAGGAGGTAGTGATCAATATTCCTTCAAGCTGTGAGCAATTATCCTCCACCACCAAACAAGAATAAGGAACAATTATTTGGAAGGGGGAGGGGAGGAAGAGAAGCAATGTTCCTCCTCTGGGCAGATTTCACTCCCATCCTCCCCTACTAAGCAGGTGCAAACTGCAGTAAACTGTCCCTCCTTTCTTCCCTCTCCCTCCTCCTTCTCCTATTCCCCCTCCTCCATCTTTTCCTCTTCCTTAATTCACTTCCACCTCTCTCCTTCCCCAAATTATTCAGGGTTGATAAGGAAGGCAGGTGAGTTCCTTTCTTTTTCTACTTCAAGCCCTAAAACTATACAAAATATTTATTTCTGTTTATAGGCACATATGGGCAAATTATTTAAGTACTAGCATTTTCATCCCCCAAAATTGAAATTGAATAAAAAAAACAGAATGTCAGAGATAGAAGGGTCCTTAGAATACAGAATGGCAGAATTGGAAGAGACCTTTGAACACAGAACATAGTAAAGATCATCTAGTTCAGTCTCCTCATTTTACAAAGGAGAAAATAGAAGGCCCAAGGTCACACAGCTGGTGAAAAGCAGAGCCAAGAATAGTGCCTAGATCTCTAGTTTTTTTTTTTCTAATATGTTGTTACTTTAGGCAGCCTGATTTTTTTTTAATCCAAGATCATATGCATCAGGTTTTGATTCAGTATTTTTTTTAATGTAATACCTCAAAATGACAACACTGAAAAATTGCATTCTAAAGAGAATCAGACCCAGAGCAATCCCCTAACTAGGAGATACAAGTCAGGATTAAGCTATCCTCTTTGTCTTGCAACCAACTACACTGGGACTATATAATATATACAAGGAAGGTTCAAATTAATGCAAAAATATAAGGCTGAAACCATAGAAGGAGGAACTTCCTATAATAATCAGAGCTGTCCAACAAAAGAATGGGCTGTCATGGGCACTAGTGAACGAATTCTCCATCATCTTGCTCTATAAGCAAAGGCTGGCCTATCAATCCAATTGGCTATGGTGGGGAATTCCTAATCTGGGTAGGAATAGGATTAAATTATCCTAAAGGTACCTTCTATTTGTTCTAAGGTCCTGGCCACCTCAAAGATACTATCGTTTAAGTTCCCATCACAGCCTTGGAATTCTGTGAATAAACCAATAATACCAACAAGGATATAGATATATCGGCTCCTTCCAACACATGGATACCCAAAAATTACACTGGACAAAATAAGGATGGGAAAGTGAAGAGATAAAGAAGAGAGGAGATAGGGAGAAATTATAAAGAGGTTCCCCACAGAACTAAGTTTCAGGATTTTAGAGTGGTTGACAGAAAAAAACGAAAAGCAAGTCTTAAATTACAATAACAAAGCTTTGTCCCACTCAGATTTCACCATCCCAATCATTATTTCATTTGTACATACCTGTGCTTCAAAGGATTTAATTACAAATTATAAAATTCATGAACTCCCTTTTCTCACAAACAAATGATTGATATGTTTTCCTAGATAGTTTTCAATGGAATGAAGCATCCTCACTTCAACATAATATAACAGTGATGGTTGAGGATGATTTTCACATTAATACTTTTTACCTTGCATCCTGAGAACTAAAGAAATAAACATTCTACACTTGGAAATACATATTCACCCCGACACAATGAGCTTTGCAATCTGATGGTTTGCTTTCTTGCCTGACGTGACTGAAAATAAAATATAATCAATGTCTAGTGCTACTAGCATGAGATAGATGGATGGCTAATTTCAAAACAAAACAAAATGGGCAATTTTGGCCTTTTCTTTAGCAATTCTAGAATTTCTTCCACTAAAATCCTACAAGAAATACTAAACTTCCTGAAACTGATCAGATGCTTTGAATGACAGAATTCTGAGAAAACTATTTAACCATAACATGCCATAGGAGAAGAAACTGCACCAATAAGTCATAATCATTTCAGCAGTGACAAAAAAATAAATTTCAAAGGTATGCTGATTACAAAGAATGAATTCAAAAGAACAATAATTTGTCTTGTTTTAGTCCAAGAAAAATGAATATCCTAAGAAAGAATGCTGGTAAGAGGCTTAAATATGCTACTAGTTACCTATTTGCTATCTACTGCAGAGTTTAAAATAATCAATTCTGGGTAGGGAGGGAGGGAGGAGAAAGTTAAACTGTTCTACATATCCCAGCATTAGTAATATCATCACAAGCTTTCTTCTAGTAAGAGATTAAATACAATAATTCTGAAAACCCATCTTTCTCAGAGAAAAACACATTATTGTTTCGGATAACAAAGACATGCATACATACTGCATCAAATTAAATGAATGGGAGAGAAACTATAGTTAAAGAAAACCCTTGGTTTACAATAACAATGACTAGGAAACAAAATTAGTCATGTTGCACAGCCACATCTTAAGAGACTTCCTTTTCTGCATCACTGCTCTTATTTTGGTTCAATGCTGAAGCACTATGGTCTTTTACAGAATAACTATGAGCTTCGTATCTGAAGCTCTCCTAAGAATTCCCTAGAACCTGTCTGAATGCAACCTGCATCTTCGTGCATTGTCACTAGTTCAATTCCTTGAAAAGCAGGCTAAATGAATAGTATTTTTTAAAAAAGACAGTTACATATAAAATCGTGCTGTTATCACCCCTGCTATTAGCTGGACTGCACACATAATAGCCACTGACAACATGGTGGAGCTTTCCCAATAGTAAGCTGCTGCTTCCTGGATAGAATAAACTGAAAAATAAAAACAAAGAAACAAATAACTCCTGCTCAATAGGCTAACATTATTTTGTAACCCAGTTTTATGGGAAAGGAGAAAGGGAAGGAGACAGTAGTAGGGAAAGGTGAAAAAAAAAGATGGGAAACTCACTATGAACTTATCTGACTTCAATAGTTTTTGTCTCCCATGGCATCACTGATTCACTTTAACATTCGTGACTTGGCTTGTGTATCTATCTCACAAACTGTTACATTTTAGATAATTTAAACAACAAACAGTGCCAACAAATAAAAGTCAAAAGCACTCAATCCCTGCAATAACAATATTCCTCACCCAATGTACAAGTATGATCATATCTAGACTTGCATCTTAACCTGCTTTAGCTGCAAAGAGCAATTTTTTAAAAAAAAGTTACAGATTAACTGCTGCACGTTTTAGGTTCTGCTTTTAAGCCTTCTTGTTAACAATTCTGAGGAGTCCATGCAAGATGATAATTCCCAAGTATGTTTTCAGTACATCTGAAGAATAAGGTACACTGCCCTACCCTCACCCCCACCTTTGGACAGAAAATGCCTAGATGCACACAAAACCACATATTTCATTTCCCCAAATGCTTCCTATCACCTTGACATTTAACCAAGACTAGCTGACAGATTTGGAAAGTCACGCCAACGATCAAGCACAAGATTTTGGTCCTCCCCCATGAGAATCACACTAATTCAAGGTCAAGATTCAAGCCCTCTGAGAGATCTTTGTTCTTCTTCTTGTTTTCATTAAAAATACCAATTTGTCTATCTTCTCCCCAAGATAATTCCTTCCTCCATTCCCTCTAATCATAAGAGTGAACAGCATCTATAATCCATGATTCTCAAAATCTGCAATTAATCGAAGTTGGGGGTGAGGGGGAAAGATTAGCATGCCATGACTGAATAAATTGCAGCTTTGTATAAGCACTCACCTATTAACAGCCTCATACCCATCGGTAGCTATGCTACTCAAGCAGGATTCTTAAAATGGCGTCTGGCAGCCCTGCAATGCCTCATTCCTGCACTCACTGTGGCTAAAATGGTAGCAGTTTATTCCATAACTCTACCTCTCATTTAAACAGCAATGCTATTTTCCAAGTCATCTTCTAAATCTCAGGAATGGGAAAAGTGGACCAAAGGACTCCTGACAAGCAAGCATTTAGCTAAGAACAGACAAATAATGACAAGGCAGTTTGTGAAGTCACAGGTTACTAAGGAAAGCCTGACCCCTCACCACGCAGCTGGGTGATGAAGCTTCTTGTTCTGAGCCCCTGAAAAAGCATAAATCCAGTTAAGGGGTTAAAAGGTTAGTAATTATAGCAAGACTCCATGGCAAAAACTGTATGCAAAAGAAAATCAGGCAAGAGCTATACAACAGCAAATAACCAAGAATTCTAAATGTGTACTGACTGAAACGGTTCATTCCCTTCACAATGTACATTAGAAAATAGCTCAGCATGCCAAGAGGAATAGTTAAATGGAAGTGTTTGAAATCCAGTCCATGGTCTGAAAAGCCATGCAAACTAAAAGTCCTTAAACTGAGGCCCAGGCAAAATAAACAGATTGTTTTTTGCCTTAAACCTCAGCAGAAGCCCAAAAAAAGTTCTGAACCAATCATGCCTACAAAGAAATATTATATTTAAAATAGGTACTTGTTAAAATTGTGTAGATCAGTATGTATCAGGAACATGAATGCAAAAAAAAAGATGATACTTGTTTTAATATTGCTGATAAATCCTGAGAGTTAAATTAACAACTGGTGCTACAACAGTTAATCCTAAAGAGACACAATTTGAACCTACATTAAAGAAAAAAAAAAAAAAAAACACCCCACCAAATGTGTTCATGCCCAGCATACTCACAAATTAGATTTTCGACAGTTCGCTCAGAAATAACAATAGATTTCTAAACCCAGTTTGGGGGCCAAATTCATAGCCTAAGAGTAGATAATGCACAGTTTACTATTTCAGGAGGAAGCAAGGTTGAGAATGACCTCAACATTCTTTTATGTAGCTAGCTGGAGCTCCAGGGTGACTGCTTTTAGCTCTAAAGGAGGAAAAGAGGGCACTTTCCAAAGCTGGTCTCCCTAGCCTTGCAGGGGTTGGGCAGCCTGCATGGGGACTGCCTGCCTTCCTGCTGCCATAGCTGCAGGTCTCACATGGCTACTACATGCTTGTTGGCCATTAATGAAAATGGGGGTGGGGAGTCAGGGATGAAGTGGAAAGAGAAGAAAAATTGCAGCCTGGCTGAACAACTGAAAGCCAAAAGGGCAAAGCCTCATTTTAAAAACAGAAAAAGAGAGAGAGAAGGAGGGAGGGAAGGAGGAAGAAAAGGAAAGAGGGAGGGAAAAAGAGAGGGGGAAAGGAGGAAGAAAAGGAAGGAGGGAGGGAAAGAGGGAGGGAGGGAAGGAAGGAAGGAAAGAAAGAAGGAAGGAAGGAAGGAAAACACTAATAGAGGGGTCTCTAATCTTTTTTTTTTTTTAAACTTAATCTCCCCAATGGAAAGATGAAGGTTCCTTGGGAATATGCCTTTCTCAATGTCAATAGAGGCATAAGGGAGAACCAATACTCAGATGCCACTACCTCCTTTGCCATTGAAATAGAGAAAGAAAACAAAGAGATCACATATTTGAAGTGGTTTCTATGATAAACCTACCTTTTCCTTCTGGGTTTCTGTGTGACTGTCATCACTTTTAAGAAGTGACTCATTTCCCCTTAGCCCTATTTAGTGAAGCTCTGAACCAGTGTCTCCTCTGCTTATGAAAGGGAGATGTTTTGTTTAACTCCAAACAACAAAGCTATTGTGTTCATCCCTAATTTATAATCCAGGAGGCCCTATGTTTCTATCTTTCTCCCCAAATCTTTAGGAAGCTAATTATAACAGTGCATGGACTTGGCACCAACTGGCTAATCATATTCAACCTGAGCAATTAGAAGAACCCTTTGGTGGAAAGTTTACAGAGTGATATGTACAATTAACTTCTAGTTCCACCAGAACACTGGCCATTTTCTATGCAGCCTAATAAAACCAGTTTTTTCTTTTTTTTCTTTTTTTTTCCCCTGCAATGATCTCCACACCTAATTTTTCAGCTGCAGGAATCACTCCTTTAAAGTCTGGGAGAGAAGAAATAAAAGCCAGTTTGCCTGAGTTTGTTTCTTACAGAGGAGGGCAGCCTGCCCTGTACATGACACACTCTCCTGCTGCCTCTCACTCTCATTCTCTAAGCAGGGCATCAGATAGGACATTATACCTTGTATATATGAAATTCTTCAGCCTGGCTCAGCTGCTTTACTTAGATGGAACAAAGATGGTAGAAATTTCCAGAAGGGCCTCTCAGTCTAGCCACTGCAATTGTCAATCTTTAACCTACCCTTAGCAGCGATTGGTGCAAAGGCTGCTTGAAGAATCCTGATTGGGCTGCTCTGTGAGACAGCACTGCTGTCCCTACCTAGTATCAGACATCTTGCTGCAATGCAGACATTTATTTTTTTTTTTGTATACTATAAAAGAATTATATTTAAGTAATTAAAAATAGGAAACTTCAGCAGACTCACGATGTTGTGGTCTCAGTTCGAAGGACAAGGACAGCTTGTTTGAGGCTGTAGACTTCAGGCAGCAGTGAGTCTGAAGCTGGATATTTGAAACAGATCCTCTAACAAAACCTGTGGGAGCCATTTTAATGCAAGCTTTTCGGCTACATCTCCCTTTCCCTAGCTTTCTTACATGAAACACACAGAATGTTAGTAAATGTTTAGTTCTCAAAACCCAGTTGCTGGTCGCCGTGGAGGCATGTAGCTGTCCGTAGGTTCTAGGGAAGGTGATGTGCCTTGAGATATCATTTGCATTTAGAGCAATTAGGTAAGAACAAAGAAAGCAGTTAAGTGTCTGAACTTACTTCTGTGATGGACTTGCTCTGACTTTATGCACTGCAAAAATCATTCAAGAGCATAGCATTCAGTGCTCTTAACTTTCTTAAGATGCTGGTCTGTGTTTCAACATTCTTTTATCAACTTACAATCTGGGATAGTTCTCCTCATTAAATGAACTTTTCAGTTGGAGCTAAAGGTGTGGGTTGCAGGAAACTACAAAAAAAGGGGATTCTTTTATTCATTAAGTTGGCATGAAACAATAACTGATTACAAAACAAGCATTTGCAAAATCATACTGGATGAATCTCCAGACAAGAAATTTACAGAAGGAACTTCCTAGAGAAATTCTGGAGACAGACACATTAAGCAATCAGTTTTTCCCTAGCAACTCCTAAGTACCCCATTAGCATAAGAAAAATGTGGCAAAAAAAAAACACCCCAACAACTGGGAAGAAACATGCATACATACAGATGTGTAGGTCCAACTTGGAATAAAAAGTATATAATCTGTTCAAGGTCAGTTCCTGAAGTAAAGGAGGTTTTGTCCTGGATGGCATTTCACACTGCATATAACATCTTAAAACATAAGGAACAACGTAAGCCCCTTTCCAAGGTTTAAGAAGAAGATTCTGCTGAGGACTAAAACTTTCATTACATCTCATAAGCAACAAGAACTAGTATAGTGAGCTCTAACCTCCATACACACCAATTAAGGGGCTAGTAATACAGCAAGTAGAACATTTTTTTTTTTTCTGGCCGGGGGTAAACAGGAAGTATAAGCTTCAATCTTAGCAGCAGGTTATCCAAAAAAACAACAAACAAATAAACCAACTGTATTAAACTAGCACAGTTTACATGCACAAGTCACTTAGAAACAGATACTGTTCATTCTCTTCATTTGTGCCTAACCCCCAACAGTGCCCTCCTCACCTGCTGCACTAACTGCCCCCCTGTTAAAATCCAAAAATGTTTTGAAAACTATTAAAAATGTCCACATCCCAGGGCACTGCTTACTTACCAACCAGGGTGCAAGCAACCGTCTCATTTTTCCAGTTAAGAAGATAGAACCAGGCTGGCAGATTTGGGAATTGATCAAAAAGGAAATTTTTACAAGAGTTACGTAGTATTAAAAACACACAGACACACACACACATACATACATATTCAACAACATGTAATGCTGTCTGTCATGAGCCACATATGATTTTCTTCCTCTGCCCTACACAGCAGAGGAGTGAGGAGGATACAGTGTAAAGGGAGGGGGGGGAGAGAGAGAAGAGAAGCAAAGATAAAAAGATACATTATTCTACTTAATCATGCAAGAGAAGAAAGCTAAGGATTTTTTAAATATAAGTCATACCTTCAGATTTATTACTTTATTACTGCATGCTGTTGTTATCTATTTCCACCCCTTATCCCTAGTCCCTTAGAAAACTCTCCAAAGACCAGAAGGAAGACTTTTTAGAAACATTTTGTCTCCAGGCTGCTCTTCAGAAGGAGCACACACTGTTGGACTGTTAAGGAAGGAAATATCTGATAACCCATTTCAAGTTAAGATGCACTGTATTAGACAGAAAGGATGAAGTATACCAAACACCTAGGCCCAATTGTTAAAATCTGTCATTAGCCCTTTCTGCTGATGGCAAGGTTTCTCCCCAAGCCCAGATTCTGATAGACAGAAGTGAGTTTAGCTGTTCCTTACCCAGTTTGGAAAGGTAAACTTGCCTGGTCTGCTGTCTGCCTTCCTAGGCTCCCTGTAGGGTAGTTAAATGCATCTGCTCCCTTACCTTCCATTTTCTCCCCTAGCAGGCATGTGAGCCAGAGACAATAGTACAGCCACACTGCTCAGAGAGAGAGAGCTTCTTTGGAATACCAGGACCTGGAGCCACTCTGAAGAAGCCCCATCCCCTGGTGAAAGAGTAGGTATGCTAAGGTTTGGCCAGTTTGAAAAATAAAGATATGGCTAATGGCTACTGACCATGTGACCCAAGAAAGCACATTTAAACAGTTGCAACTTAATAAAGTGCTGTGGGGTGAGTTTTGCTCGACAAATCCCAGAGAATCAAACTGTTAACCCACAATTCATATGTCTCAGAGAAAAAAAAATGGTAAAAAGTAAGGCTTACCTCTGTGGATGCATTGTTAACACAGTGTTATGTCAATACTTATAAAACATGGAGGACAGGCACTAGAACTCACACAGAAAGGGTTTGGCACTTCAGCTTGATGATCTGTCTTCCTAATAAAAGCTAATCCTGGATTGGCTCCTGCGGTAAATCTGAATGTAAAGCTTCAGGGGATTGGCTGAAACACTTCCTGAGCGATTATCTTTGTGCAGCCCTGGTGAGCAGGAGCCATCCTGTGCATAGAAAAAGACAGGCTAAGCTAGGCCTTTTTCAGCAAGGAAAACTTGGGGAAGCAGCCCCCGAATGAACTTCCTCCACACCCTGACTAGATTTCTGAGCAGAGGAAGGAGCCCTCCGACAGCCAGCCCAGATCCCGAGCTCGGGGAGCTGGGATTAGCACGGCTTCTGAGAGGTGTGCTGAGAGCCTTGAAGCCTTCCCAGCTCCCAGACAGACACCAGCAGCTCTTCTTTCAGGGAGGAAAACTCCCAGCCGTTTCTGCAGCTAACAGACTTACTGAAGTTGGCCCTCTGAGTCAGGGGAGCCTGTGGGGAATGGGGGAGAAAGGGGAGAAACCCCAGGAGGCTCAGAAAGGAGACAGACCTGACTGGCACCATACAAAAGGGGCATTCCCCATAACCATTACTCGTCAGTAAGACAAGTACTCTGTATCTGTATTAAGGAACCCCTCCCTCAGCCTGATCCTGGGGAGCCCCCAGGACCCCCAGCTGAGGGGCAGAGCCGGCTGGCCCACAGCTACCACTATTATGTAGTAAGGGATTTACGAGCCATCTCGACAACGAGGGGGAAAAGAACACATTTCAGATAGCAAAGAGGGGCAATTTGCTGGGCCAGAGTGCCCTGGGCTCTACCCCCTCTTTGTTAATGCAGTGAGGAATAACTAGGTCTGTGGCTCACACCAGATGCCTGAATTCACCAACTTCTTCTCCCCTCCCCCCACCCCTGAGGCCTGCTAAACCTGTCAGTTAAACAAAAATCCTGACTTCCGTCTCAGCCGGCTCTGGCTACAGCTTCCTGCCTATTAACCCCCTCACATTCAATCCCATTGGAAAAAAAAAAAAATGTAGGCCCAGAAGAGGACAACTGGGTGGATTTCAGGACCTGTGGAAAAATACTCGCTGCAGAGCTGCAGCATTTCACAGGGAGCTAGCTGGGAACCCCCAGCCGCTGGAGCACCCCAGCCAGGAGCCTGGGAAGCCATCTGAATGAGAATAGAGGAAGATGTAAAAAATTAGCGAGGGGAAAAAAGCAAGCAGCCAGGACAGCACCAAATTATGGACTTCCCTTATGCTAGTGAGGGACTTGCCTGATTCTTTACGCTGAATACGGAGAATGCAATTCACTGTTATCTAACCCATTCTGGAGTAGAACAATGAGCTTTTTAAAAAAAAAAAAAAGTGTGGGTTTTTTTTTTTTAAATTAAACAAAATCATCCATACAACGGCCTTTTTCCTCCCCTGAGGCAGGTGGGGCAGTTATTTAAATGCATTGCCCCACCTGGACAGTCTTTAGGGGAAAGAGCATTTCCTGAACTGGAAACTAAAATTCCCCCGGCTTGAACCCCATCTTTGCTACTCTGGACCTGTGCAACTTTGACCAAGTCAACTTTCTTCTCTTTTAGGGATCCTCCTCTGTAAAATAACCTCCTAGTTCCTTACAATTCTCTTTCTTAAAATCTTAATTCTCCCCTTCTCTTTGGAGGTTTACTCATTTGGAACACAGCAAGTGCTTTCCCAAAAGCATCCCATAATCCCAGTAATTCCGAAAGAATTATAAAATCGTTCCCTTTAGTTTTCTCCCAAAACCTCCTTTGTGATTTCCTAGGATCCCATTTTCTCAACTTTGGGATCTTACTCCCAGGAAGATATTAACCATTTTCCCAAAAGCATCTCATAATCGCATCAATTCCAAAAGCTTTATAAGATCTGCCCCTATATTTTCTCCCCAAACCTCCTTTGCGATTTCCTAACGTGTGGCCTCCCCGAGAAGGAAGTGTCAGGTTCCAGAAGGAGGATCTTAAACGGTCCAGAAAGGTTTTTGTTGTTGCTGTTGCTGTTGTTAAGTCAAGAAACTACTTAAATAAGATTTAAATGGCAACCTGAAACGAGAGAAGCTAAACAAACATGATTCTTCTGAGGCTAAACCAGAGCTCCGGAGGCAGTTCTACCATATGCCAGGAGGCTGAAATCATGGGGTAATAAAAGTCTCTCTTCAGCCTCTGAGATGTGGGTTTTCTTGTTCCTGGTTCTTTCACAAAGAAAATGGAGAGATGATAGCTCTAGTTTTCTGCCTGCTACATGAGCAACTGATGCCCTTCCATTTCAATCATGTACCTACAATGTATAAATTATGTCCATGGACTTGAAGGGATAGATTTAGTAACAGGCAAAATTAAAACACAGACTACATTATCCGAATTGAGCCATGCACTCTGAAACAAAGAGATGGCCTTGTCTTTTTCAGAATACAAAGACCAATGCCAGTAGGGGCACAGCATTGCCCTCCACCCCCATGTTACAAGTTTATAAATGGATAGGCTGGGAGGGATTGGATTCCTGAGCCCCACTACTCAATATAGCACTGAAATACCAAGGGAAATGAGGGGGGGAGGGGAAGGAGGAGGATTAATAGAATTTGGTGGGGAGCTTGGCAAAGTCAACAAGGCAGATATTATTACCCTTCTAAAGAAAGGTAAGGAAACTGAAGCCAGGAGAAGTGAAATTACTGGGCTAAAGTCAGTCAGAGCCAAATCTAGAAACCTAATTTTAACTACACAGCTGAAGAATGGGTTAAATTTTCCAGGGCTGGCCTGGAAATTCACACTGTAGCATGTATGTAACTCTGTTACCATGGGGAAAGGCATTCTGAATTAAAAACTACTGGCTCGCAAAGGAATTTTGGAGACTTGAGAGTTTGTAAATTGGAAGAATGCTTGCTACACTATGGAAAGAGAGCATTTTGGTATCTAAGCAGGAAATTAAAATGTTCCAATTGTGCCAGGGGATTTTAACCCGAGGGTTGTTCCTTGCATAAGCAGTACTCTCCTCCTCTGCCTGCTGCAAATGTTCTCTGGGGCAAAGAACATGACCAGGCTGGAGGTTCTGCTGTGTTTCAGAAGTGCTATTAACATTGAGGGAGTTATTAGGTTATCTAGAAAACAGCTCAATTGGCTAAAAAAAAAAAAAAAAAAAAAAGGAAGCATAGAGGCAGATACAGTGGGAATGACATCAAAACGCAAGAAAATTTAACTGGGCACTTAAAGCTATTGGGGGGGAGGGGGAGCTCGAATTAAATCCTTTCAAGAATCATGGAAAGTCAGAGTTGGAAGTGACCTTGGAACAAAGAAAACAGAATTCAAGAGCAGGATAGGACTTTTAAAAATGGAAGTACAGAACTGGAAAAAACCTTAAAACAGAGAATGTCAGAACAGGAAGGGACCTTCAAACAAATAAAGCCTGAGCTGAAAGAGACCTTCAAACATGGATTGTCAGAGCTTGGCAAGACTTTAAAACATTAGAAAATGGAATGTCAGGGAAGGAAGAGGCCTTAGAACATAGAACAGAGAACTTAGAGCAGGAAGGAACTTTCAAAAGTCAGAGCATGAAGTTATCTTAAAACACAAAATATGTACATATTAGAATCTGAAGGAATTTTAGAGATCTCGTCTAAGAATCTTATTTTACAGAATAGGACAGGACTTCTCATTCTCCCTGCAAGGGTAACAGGAAAAACTTGAAGACAAAGAACACCCTTTTCTTCAGCCCTCCAATCTGGATTCCAGTTTCTCTGTAACTTAAAAGAAATTTGTCCAATTTCGGTATCCCTGTTAGGAAACTGGTACAAGTTCAAACAAGCACAGAGCAAGGGGATATTTAGAAGCAGTGCACTAAATAAAATTGAATATATAATATTTCTTTTACATTTCCAGGATAGGAACCTGAGTTTGGGGAAGAAATATGGCTACCAAATATTGGGAAGAGGGCTCCCCCACTCCCCTAGGGAGCACTGGGGAAAGGATGGGTCCACAAAGTATCTTATTTTCCAAATCTCTCTTCAGCAGCTGAGGTCTCAAGGAAACAGTGGCGGGCTAAAAAGAATTTTAAGACCTCTGGCCACTAGCCAGCCACATGACATCAACAACACAAGACCCATCAAACCTGCTCTCAGAGATAGTTCCTTATTCCACAAATGAAAACAAACACATTTTTGGTTATCTGTTTCAGTTTAACAGCATGAGTTTGTTATTTGAAGGAGAGACTTCCAAGTATTTTCTTCTATAAAATTTCAGTTAAGTTAAACTGGAATTTAAAAGCAACCACAATTACATAAATGCTCAATATCTGTCCTTTGCAAAGGTATAATTCTGTCAAGTTATAAATAAGGAAACTAGAACATGTCACCACTGTGAAAGCAGTTAATCACCTACATTTTTTACCAAGGGACAGAGACAGCATGATACAGGCTTTCCCAAATGCAACAGAGTACATAGGACTAAGTAGAAACCAAGAGACCCAAGTTTGGCTTTTAACTCTTCCATTAACTATCTGTGTAACTTTCTGGGCAAGGCATGTTCCTGGATGGGGAGCATGGGGAGAGAAGGAGCAGTAAGATGAGTGGGAAAAAACCAAAATCTTTGTATAAAGCCCTTCCAATACTAAGGTTGAATGACTGAACTTGGTAGAAACTGGTTGAAAGGAGAGGATTTGACAAAATGTTAAGAGAAAAAAGGAATTTGGAAACTTGAAAGCATGTGACTGGATGAGAGGTCAAGCAGACTCAAGAGCTCAAGAAACCAAGTTAGTTCAGAGAGTATTCAGAGGAAGATCCTCTTATAAAAGAGGAAGAAACCAGGAAAGAGAAGAAAGATAACTGGCCTAAAGCTATTTAATGATAATGATAATAATTCCATTTACAATACTGTTTAAGATTTGCAAAGATGGGAGCAGCTAGGTGACAGAGGAAGTAGATAGAGCACCAGCCCTGAAATCAGGAAGACCTGAATTCAAATTTGCCTCAGACACTTAACACTTCCTAAGTGTGGTACCCTGGGCAAGTCACTTATCCCCAATTGCCTCAGGGGGAGGAAAAAAAAGATTCGAAAAGATCTCTGCTTATAAAATCTCAAGTGATTCCCCCCCCAATAACTTGTAAATGGATTATTATCCTCATTTCCTCATTTTACTGGACAAGGAAACTGAGACCCAAAATAGTTCTTAAATAATTTGTCCGAGGCCAGCCAGATGATGACAGGTGGGACTCAAATCCAGATCTTCCAGTTCCAAGGCCAACTCTCAATCAACTGCTCCAAACATAGACAAGACTATTCCTATGATAATCAGTTAACAGGTTGGATTAATGTAGTACTTTAAGGTTTCCATAACACTTGGCATAAGTACCCTCTTTGATCCTCACAAGCACATCTAGAAAGTAAGAGGGTTGATTAAATGACCTTTAAGGTCCCTTCAGCTATAAATCCATAATTCTATAAACAACCCTGGGAAGGAAGAGCTATTATTATAATCACATAGAATAAGGAAAATGAAAACAGAGTGACTTGACTAGGGTCATTGCACTAGTGTCTACAGTGAGCCCTGAGTCCAAAGTCTTCTGGACTCTATTCCTTGCATAAGTAATAAAAGAATTCAATTCATGCTCCTTTATGTCTGTTAAAAAATATCACCTCATGAATGAAACCCATGGCTCTAGGCTTGTAAAGACTACAAAGATGGAATAGGTCCTGGATTAGTTTAGTACAAAATGTTAAATGCATCAAAAGGTTTACTCAAACAAGAGCTCCTTGGGATTCAGGAGGAAAAGCCATGACCCAGGAGGGAAGGATTCCTAGACTAAGTGGCATTTGAGGGTCATTTCAAGATGGATAAGAATTCAGCAGGTAAAAGAAAGAAAGGATTGACAGGAATGACCTTCCATCCCTAAAAAGCAAAGACAGGAAAACAGAAGGCTTTTCCAAGGTGACAGAATGGGTCACCACATTTAGAGTGAAGATGAATGGAGAGGAACAATACAAAGTAAGGGTTCTTAAATTTTTTCCACTTACAATTCCTTTTCATCAGAGAAATTTTTATGCGACCCTGAGTATATAGGAATATAAAATAGGTATACAAATTAAACATTTACTGGTAATTAATCATAATTTCTAAACTCCCACATTCAGTTATGTGATGGGGTCACAACCCATAACTTAAAAAGCTTTGGTATAAAGGCCCTTGAATTCCTGGCAAAAGAGTTTGGTCCCTACTTAGGGAGTTTTCTATAGATGCACTGAAGGGTTTTAAATAGAAATGATGACATGCAAGTATTTTAACATAATTAACATGTAGTGGATATCCTGCCATCTAGGGGAGGGGTGGGGAGTAGGGGGGAAAAATTTGTAACAGAAAGCTTTGTAAGGGTTAATGTTGAAGAATTACCTATACATGTTTTGCAAATAAAAAGTATTAATAAAAAAAAAGAAATGGTGACATGATAATAAGTAACATGTCCATAACTCTTAGATATGCAAAGTGGTTTTTTTTTTCATTCTCACAGCTACCCTGTATTATATGCAAAGTATTATTATACCCACTTTACAGATAAGGCAAAGGAGGCTCTTAGAGATTGTAACTGCACCTAGGGCACACTGGTAACAAAATGTCAGAACAAAGATTAGAATCCAGGTCTCAACTCGCCTCTAACCTATAGAACACAAGATTAAGTTGGAAGGATGATTAGAAGCAACCTTTTCAGAGGCTTTTACAATTTGAAGATCTTTATTAGTTTCATGGAAGTAGAAGCAGAGAGAAGCTTGGGAAGCAGAACTGACAAGATTTGGTGATTGGACATGAAAAGTGAGGAGAGAGAAAGAATCAAAGATTTAATTCAATTAAATTCAACAAGTTTTTATTAAGCAATTACTGTGTGCCAGCCACACAATGAGTAGTGGAAATACAAACATAAAAATGAAACATGCCCTCTCTGGAAACGGATTTGAGAAAACATGTACATGTAGAAGTAAATAAGAAAGGACAGAGGTACCAGACCTGTGATTTCACTGATTTAGGGAGCTCCCAGGTGAAGAAACCCTGGCTGTCCCTCAAAACTCTCTCCTCACTCTTTTATCTCCTCCCAGCTTCCTTACCTTCCTCTTAGGGTCATCTCAAGCTGTCCTGACCTATGTCTGGTCACTGGACCCAGATGGTTCCAGAGGAGAAAGTGAGACTGGTCACTGCAGAGCCCTTCCTCACTTAAATCCAACTCACTTGCATGTTAAGGTATCACCTTGACCCAGATATCATGGTCCTCTTCCAGAACAAAGGACAAACACAATAACAACAATCTAGTCTCAGCTAAAATCCCACCTTTTACAAAAAGCTAATCCCAATCCTCCTGAATCTTGGTGCCTGCCCTGAGACCACCACTATCCTGTATATATCATTTGTATGTAGTTCTTCCCCATTAGACTGTGAGTTCCTTGAGGCTATAAATCCATAATTCTATAAACAACCCTGGGAAGGAAGATCTATTATTATAATCACATAGAATAAGGAAAATGAAAACAGAGTGACTTGACTAGGGTCATTGCACTAGTGTCTACAGTGAGCCCTGAGTCCAAAGTCTTCTGGACTCTATTCCCTGCATAAGTAATAAAATAATTCAATTCCTGCTCTTTTATGTCTGTTAAAAAATATCACCTCATGAATGAAACCCATGGCTCTAGGCTTGTAAAGACTACAAAGATGGAACAGGTCCTGGATTAGTTTAGTACAAAATGTTAAATGCATCAAAAGGTTTACTCAAACAAGAGCTCCCTGGGATTCAGGGCACAAATCATTCTATCTAGTTCAAAATTCTACTTGGTATTCTATGCTGAGATTTATCCAGATTACCAATTTTGCCACTGTGTGATTCTGGGCAAGTCACTGTTCTACTCTGAATTTCTTCCAAATCTACACTTAAAAGGAAGCATGATACAGTGAAAAGAGACTGGATTTGGAGTCAAAGGACCTGTGTTCAAATCCTGACTGCTGGTACTTATAGTAATTACCTGTATGACTTTAGAGAAGTCATTTAACAAAGCCCATCTCCTGGGCTTTGTTAAAATTAGGAAAATTGGATTAGATAGCCTCAACTAGAGACAACAGGAGACGAAACATTGGACTTGGAGATAGGAAGAACTGAATTCAAATCCCATCTTAAACACTTATGATGTGACCCTAAACAAGTCACTTAATCTGTTTGCCTCAGTTTCCTCAACTGTAAAACAGAGTTAAAATCAGCACCTACCTGCTATATAATTAAATTATATGATATTTGTAAAGTACTATCTGGCATATGGAAGGTATGATATTCCTTTCCCTTCTAAAGTCTCTTCTAATTCTAAATCCATGATCATCTTACTCCAAATATTCAAGATGTAGATCCAATGTTACCATCCCAAAAACCCCAACCTGAATCTCTGGAAACTTCCCTCCAGAGGCCCTATTTTCCTAACTGGAGACTCTTTCAAAATTTACTATAGTGCCTAGCACATAGTAAACACTTAATGTTTTCTTTATCTATTTAACCATCTTCTTTATAGTCACTAAAACCATTCAAATTCAGGTAATTGCTGTTGTGGAGGCCTTTTACTCCAGTCCTACATAACTGTGATTCCCTTTGGGGTTTTCTTGGCAAAGATAACAGGAGTGGTTTGCCATTTCCTTCTCCAGCCCATTTTCCAGATGTAGAAATTCAGGAAAACAGGGTTAAATGACTCAACCAAGGTCATAAAGCTAGTTAATGCCTTAAAACCAGATTTGAAGGCTTCCTGATTCGATTCCAAGCCCAATGCCCTCTCCACTGCACCACCTAGTGCCCAATTATTACCTAGACAATTTCAGTAGCCTCTTAACTGGTCTCTGCTTCTCCTGTCTCTCCCAACCAATTTACTTTATATATCAGCTGCTCTGATCTTCCTCAAATATAGTAATGATGATGTCACTCTCCTGTCTCACACCATTCAGTGACTCTTCATTCCTATGTCCAAACTCATTAATGAAGCAATCATTGCCCTCTAGAATCTATTTCCAATCTATCTTTCTAGCACTATTTCACAGTATTCCCTTTCAGGTTCCCTTATACTGCAGCCAACCAAACTGCCCAATGCATTCTCTTGACCTGAAGTACAATGTCCTCTCCATCTCTGTGTGTTCAAATTCTTCTCCCTTCCCTTTTAAGGCATCCAAGTCAAAACTCATTCTACCCTCTTCAAAAAACCTGTCATTCCCAATCAGACATGTTATTTTTCTGTTCCAAACCCCAAATTGCTCTTATCATGTTCTATCAATCAATCAGTCTTTTATGTGGTATACCTACTATGTGCCAGTTAGTGTGCTAGGTGAGGGGGACAAAGACAAAAATAAAACAATCAATCCCTGTCTTTGACGGGGGTTTCAAAGGAATATATTTATGTACAATATGTACATAAATAAGCACACAAGAAGAAATATTAAGTAATCTGAGGAAGAAAGACAGTAGGAAGTAGAGGAATCAAGAAGGGCTTTCTATCATTGGTACTTCACCTTCTTCAGAGGTGAAATCAAGGAGAAAGCCCATTTCAGGCAAAAGGCAGGAAATGGAGCTTATGTGAATACCAGAAAGAAAATCAATTTGGCTGGACCATAGAATGTGAGAGAAGGCAAGTAATGTATATTGGAAAAATAACTTGGAAGTCAAGTTGTGAAGAACAGTGTGCTGTCTTATATTATAATGACATGTGTGTGATCTCTCCCTGGAGACTGCAAGTTCCTTGAGTTTAAGGCATGGACACCATCTTGTCCAATTTTGCATCCCTAGAACCAAGAGAGGCCCTCTACACATAGGAATATTAATAAATGTTTGTTCAATGAATTCTTCACTATTTTGAATGTTGGTTGTGTTATTCTTGAACTATGAATTATTTAAAGACAAATTCAGTTTTTAAAATTTCTTAATAGATACTTGTTTATTGAATTAGACAAAGCACTTCCCTCTGGGAATCAATTTTTCCATCTTTAAAATGAAGGAACTAGACTAGTTTCTAAGGTATCTTTCAGCTTTAACATTACATTCCTCTTTCCGGATGTAATTTAATTCTTTTTTTTTTTTTTTTTTTGCTGAGGCAATTGGGATTAAGTGACTTGCCCAGGGTCACACAATTAGGAAGTGTAAAGTGTCTGAAATCAAATTTGAACTCAGATTCTCCTGAATTCAGAACTGGTGATCTATCCACTGCGCCACCTAGCTGTCCCCTGTAATTCAATTCTAAGATAACCCCAGCAGACCTTATTAGTTAGAAATCCATCTCAGCTCCAAACTTCCCTACTTCTGTCTAAAACAGAGCTTCTTAAATTTTTTCCACTTGTGATCCCTTTTCACCCAAAACATTTTCACACAACCCTGGTTACATAAGTATATAAAATAGGTATACAAATCAAGCATATATGTTAAAATTTTTATTTCAAAATAATTTTTTGCTGTACATATAATTTTATCATTTATTAAAGAAGAAAGCAGATTGGCATACTAATGAGATGGGCATGTTTTTTTTATTTAATAGTATTTTTTCCTACATGTACAGATAGTTTTCAACATTCATTTTTTACTTAATATTTTTATTTCCCTCAGTTATATGTAAAACAATTTTTTACATTTGTTTTTAAAACTTTGAGTTCCATATTCTCTCCCCTTTCACATCCCTATTTGAGAAGGCAAATATGAAGTTATGCAAAAATTTCCATAAAAATCAACATACATTTTTGAAAGATTTTGAGTTCCAAATTTTTCATTTCCCTTTATCCCTTACCTGTTTTCTCCCCAAGACTGAAAGCAATCTGATATAGGTTATATATATACAATCCTTTTTTTTTTTTTTTTGCTTTTTTTTGCTGAGGCAATTGGGGTTAAGTGACTTTCCCAGGGTCACACAGCTAGGAAGGGATAAGTGTCAGAGGCCAGATTTGAACTCAGGTCCTCCTGACTTCTGGGCTGGTGCTCTATCCACTGCACCACCTAGCTGCCCCTACAATCATTTTAAATATATTTCCCTATGAGCTGTGTTGGGAAAGAATAATCAGAACAAAAGGGAAAAACCATGAAAAAGAAAAACAAAACAAAACAAAAAGATAAAAATTCTATATTTTGATCTACATTCAATGTCCATAGTTTTTTGGATACAGATGGCATTTTCCATCCAAAGTCTATTGGAATTATCTTAGATCACTGCATTGCTAAGAAGAGTTGTCTATCATAGCTGATCATCACACCATTTTGCTGTGCCTCTGAATAATGTTCTTCTGGTTCTGATCACTTCACTCAGCATCAGTTCATGTAAATGTTTCCAGGCTCTTTTGAAACCAGCCTGCTCATCATTTCTTACAAAATAATAATATTCTATTACCTTCACATACCATAACTTATTTAACTATTGATGGGCAGCCACTCAATTTCCAATTCCTTACCACCACAAAAAGAGTTGCTACAAACATTTTTGCTTATTTTTACATAAAGAATTAAATCTTGGTGGAAAATTTGATACCTTTGACTCTTGTCAAATTTTTTGTGACTCTCACATTCACTTATGTCCCCCCACATGGGGTTACAGCCCACAGTTTAAGAAGCCTTGGTCTAAAGTACCAGGATCATTCCAATCACCTAGGTTCATTACCAGGGAATCTGGACTCCTCATTCTTCCTCAGCCTCCTATATTCAATTAGTGGCTTCATTTGATTGATTTCACTTCCATAATATCTCTTGAATTAATCCCCCAAGACCATCTCCCCTCTTTCAGTCCTCTTCACCTCTGCCATAAACTATTGCAAATGCTCCCCAATTGGCCTTCAATCCAGGCTCTCCCTTCTCTAATCAATCCTCCCCATAGCTGCCGAACTGATATTCCTAAAGCCCAGGTCTCACCATATCCCTTCTCTCCTTAAGAAGCTTCAGTGATTCCCATATACTCTTAGGATAAAATATAAACTCTCTTGTTTGGATTTAAGGCCCTTCACATTCTGGTTCCAACTATCTTTTCAGCACATTATTGATCCTCATGTGTGCCATATTCCATTATTTTCTGCCATACATGATATTCCATCTCCCTCCTCTTCCTCTATGCAAAGGATCTCCCCATTCCTCGAAAGTTCTCTTCCTCCTCATATCTGCCTTTTGGAATATCTAGCTTCCTTTGAAGTGCAATTCAAGTAAGTTAGAGGTTAACAAGCATCTATTAAAGCTTAGTTCATGACAAGTACTGTTCTAATTGCTAGAGATACATAAAAGACAAAAACATGACCCCTGTCTTCATGAAGTTCACATTCAAATATGAGAAACAAACCATTATGTACTTGAGTGTAAATGGGAAATAATCTCAAAAAAAAAAAAAAAGGCAATAGTGAAAGAGAAGAAAAGGAATAAGAAAGGTTTTTTTTCAGAAGGTAGGATTTCAACCATCTTGAAGGAAGCTGGGGAAGCCAGGAGGCAGATATGAGGGAGAGCATGATAGGAGCTGCTAGGGACAAACCATGAAAAGACCTAGAATCAAGAGGGGGTGTCATGTTTGAGGAATAGCAAGGAAATCAGTTTTGTTGTATCAGAAAGTATTTGGAGAAGAATAAATTTTCAGGAGACCATAAAAGTAGAAGGGACTAGGATGGTGAGGAACTATAAAAGCCAAACAGACTATATGTTTGATCCTGAGGCTGACTCACCAGATTTTATTAAGCAAAAAGATGACATGGTCAGGCTTGAACTTTAAGAAGATCACTTTAGCAGTTAAGTAGAAGATAGACTGGAGCATAGAGAGGCTTGATGCAGAGAGACCAAACAGCAGAACGGTTATTCATCAGCCTATCGAAGTAGATCAGGCACAAAGTGATGTAGGCCAGAATCAGGGTGATAGTTGTATTAGTGGAGAAGAGACATATATATATATATATGATGCTATGAATTTAGAAATTACAAGATTTAGCAACAGATGAGATATGTGGAATAAGTGTAAGTGATGGGTTAAGGTTGACACCAAAGTTTTGAGATTTGGGACCTCGAAAGATGGAAGTGCTATTGACAATAACAGAAAGCTGGAAAGAGAACTTGGGAGGAAAGCTAATGAGTTCTGAGTTCTGTTTTGGACATAATGAGTTTGAGATGTCTAGAAGATATCCAGTTTGAGATGTCAAATACACCAACCTAGAAGTGCAGAGAGATGCTAGGACTAGATAAACAGAACTGAGAAACACCTATAAAAAAGATAACTGAATCAATGGGAGTTCATATAATATATAATAAGATATCTACAATATGATATATAATTATATATCATATATAATAATACAGTATGGTGGTAGAGAAAAGGGACTGGGACATAGGCTTAAAGGACACTCAAAATTAGTAGAAGTGACTTGGAAAATCCAATGTAAAAAAGTGGTACAAGTAGGACAAGAATCAAGACAGAACAGTGTCCAGAAAACTTAAGAGAAGAGAAAGGAGATGAGTAACAGCTGCAAACCAGTTGAGAAGGATGAAGATGGGGAAAACACTGTTCAATCTGGCAATAGAGATATTCTTGGTAATTGGAGAAAGTAGTTTTGGCTGAACAATAAGGGTGATAGTCAAACTATGAGGAGTGAGTAAGAGAAGTGGAATTGACAATGATAGATAACTTTCTCAAAAGTTTAGTTTTTCACTTCCTTTCCTCAAGAAATAATTTTGCATTTATTATTTATATATTTTATATGTATTTATGTATATGTATATATATACATATCTGTACAAAATGTTGTTTCTCCTATAATAGAACATAAGCTACTTAAGGACAGATGATTATATTTTTGTTTTGCATACCTACCTAACACATCATCTATAACAATGCCCAGAGTATGGTAGGCATTCATTATTTGATGGAAAAAAAAATTCTAAAGAACTGTTGGATCAAAGAACAAATCAAAAGAATAACAAATTCTCAACTATGAGGAGGCACACCAAAATTGGGGATGTAAACAAAGTAAAACTTAGGGGGAAATCTGTACCTCTAAACATTTTCATTGACAGAAATATGTATCTAAATGACCTAAAAAAAACAAGAAAATTTTAATAACACAAATTAAACACTAAAACAGAAGTTCTGAAAACCAAAGAAAAGGTCAACAAAACTGAAACCATCAGGCAAGGCTCTCTTCAACAATGAAATGTTTCATACCACTTCCAATTGTTAATGAAGAAAACCATATACACCTAGAGAGAGGGATGTGAAATGTGGACCACAACATAACATTTTCATGCTCTCTATTGATGTTTGCTTGTATTGTGTTTCCTTTCTCTGATTTTTCTTTCTTGTAGATATAATTTTTCTTGCACAAAAATGATGTGTGGAAATATGTATACATATATTCGATTTGTCAAGTATTTTAACATAATTAACATGTAATGGATATCCTGCCATCTAGGGGAGGGGTGGGGAGTGGGGGGGGGAATTTGTAACAGAAAGCTTTGTAAGGGTTAATGTTGAAGAATTAACCATACATATGTTTTGCAAATAAAAAGTTTTAATTAAAAAAAAACTGAAACCATAAAATGATGATTTATCAAATCTCATCAAGTGAGATAATATTTGTAAAGCACTTATTAAGTATTAAGTATTTAAATGTTCTCTTCCCTTCCTATTAAGTTCATAAGCAAAAAGAGGAGTTAGTAGATTGGGGGGGGGGTTAGATAAACCTTTAAAAGATTATAACTAAATGATTAGTATGAAAAATAGAAAAGATGATTAGAGAGGAAGGGGGAGCAATGGGGCAAACATTTGGCTATGTAGATAAAAGATATGAGTTCAAATGCAATGTCTGATATTTACTATCAAGGAGATCATGGATTTCAACTTCCTTATCTATAAAATGTTGACTTAAACAGCCTCTGAAGACCATGATCCTATGAAGTAATATGGAATATAAGTTTCAGATCTAAAAGATCTTCAACTAACATGGTATATATACTGAAAAAAACTGAATTTAGTGACATGGGACCTGAGTTCAAATTATAACTGAATCAGTTTCCTCATCTGCAAAATGAATTGGAGAAGGAAATGGCAAACCACTCCAGTATCTTTGCCAAAACAAAAAACTCAAATGGGATGATGAAGAGTTAGACACAACTGAGACGACTGAACAACAAATCTATAAAATAAAATGAATAACAAATCTAAAAAAAAATTGGTTGAATTGGGTAACATTCCAAATTTCCTTCTGGCTATACATCTATGACCTAGCTTAATCTCCTCATTTTATAGTTTTCTTCTAGCCCTAATATTTTAAGTTGTAATGTCCTTCCAGCTCTAATAATACGGATCAAGGGTGAAAACATAAGAAGAGAAAATAGTGCTCTTTCTTTTTTTTTTTTTTTTTTGTCAGAAACAAAGAACATGAAAATGCTGGAAGGATCCAAGTAAGACAGGGAAATATAACTAGACTGGGCTTAAACTGAAAAGCCTCAGCTAAGAAAATGGAAAAGTCCAGTAGAAATAGGGAAAGAGATGAAATTCCAACTCTCTTTCTGGGAGCACAGGAAACTTGCAGATTACCAAAAGCAGTTCATCTGTAATGTAAAACTGATAGCCAGAGGATATAATGGAAATGAACTAAAATTTCAGGAATAGATTTAAGTCCAAAATTACTACTTGACATTCACAGGGATTGCTTCTTCCTATAATGGATTTGAAAGGCTAGTGAGCAGGGTGAGTACCAAATCACTGGGGAGCTGACCACCCAAATACAGCAGGGAACATTTCCTTTTACAGAGAGTAACTTATTGTCTGGATGGGTGAGAGTGGGGGAGAGGAGCTAGAGCTCCATTCTTCTTCCAGAGATGTTCTTCTTAATGTGCCTTTTAAAAGATGAACTCCTTTTATGAGTTGCCCTCAGGCTATAAGTTGTTTTCCCATTTCTGCATAATATACCCACATTTTCTTCCCTGGTTTTCCTATCAACCATGACCACGTGGGATGTACCAGGATGGGTCATAGATAGAGCAAGATTGCCTCATCTTCTAACACTAAAACTCTCAAACTTGTCTTCTTTTGCATTTTTCTAGAACAAGAGGCTACCATCCAAGACCTCCCTGGTTCAATCTTAGGAGACTGAAGTCACAGTTATGTGTCCCAGCCATATTCACCCAATTCTGTAAATTTAATAAGTACTTCTCTGTGTAATGTTCAGAACTGAAAGTGGAGGTTGGGGTGTGAGTGTGTGTGGGGTGTAAAGATAATAGATTTGGTCTCAGTGTAAGAGCTTCCAAAGAGCTAGGGCTGTGGGGGAGGGGGAAGAGATGGGTACGAGGGGAAAAGGATGGTGAAATGAAAAGATCTATACACAGATAAACAGACTGCAGATTAAAATAGAATAAGTGTAGAAAAGTAACTTAAAGTACTGAGATCGAAAAGGGAATAAACAATTTTCTGAAGGATGAGGGAAGGCTTCATAGAAGTAACATTTGAACTGTGCATCTGAATCCACAGTAGGAAGAGAAGAGTAGAGGGGACTTGGTAGGACTTAGTTTTAATTAAAGCCCCTTTCCTCAGAACTAATTTATTTTGTATTTATTTACCTAAAAAGTCTCTGCAAATTAAAAATATTCACATTTTTTCTTTTTTCTTATTATTCTTCAGAACTAAATATATATATGTAGGCTAGATAAGTCATCTCACACTAAAGATGCTTACTCTTTTCTGTTACCTATAAGTAGGATCAGAGGGAAAGTTGGTAAACTAACAAATGTTAATAGGAGGGGGTGGAATTAGCAAAAATATGTTAAAGTGACAATTTCCTATTACAGAATAGGGAACAAATGAGAACTTCATAGATTCATAAAATAGAGCAGCAGGGTCTCTTAGAATCCAGAAAACCAAATGTCAGAATCAGTGAGCAAAGCATTTGCTAAGCACTTAGTATGCTTCCCAGCATAGTGCTAATCCCTGGGGATACAAAGAAAAGCAAAAGCATAGTGACAGCCTTCAAAGAGCTGGCTCACATTCTAATGGGAGAGACAACATGAAAATAATTATATACATACTAGATACTATATATCTAATATATAGCTATTACATATACAGTGTAAATGGGAAATTATCTCAGAGGAAAGAAGCTGGAGAGAAGAGGAAAGGACTTCTTGCACAAGGGTGATGATCTCTGAAAGAAGTCAGGGAAGCTAGAAGGCTGAGGGGAGGAAGGAGACATTTCCATTAAAGGGGAGTCAGTCAATACTGAGCCACAGAGATAGGAGAGGAATAGTACTGTGCAAGGTTCAGTAAGGAGGGCTGTGACATTGGATTTTTTATTACATCAGGAGAAAAGGGTAAGAAGGACTGGAAAGAGAGGAAGGAGCAAGGTTGTAAGGGGCTTACTTGATGTTTGATATTGGAGGTAACAGAGAGCTACTGAAATCTATTAAGGGAGGGAGGGTGATATGGTCAGACTTGCGCTTTAGCAGCTGAATAGAGCACTAGATGCATTAGAGCAAGGCAAGACTTGAGACAGGGAGACTACATCCATACCAGGCTGGTTCCTGTATGAGTAGAGAGAAGTACATATATATTAGAAACTGTCGACAGATAAAGATATGATGATTGCAAGTAAAGAGTTAAGGAAGCTACCAAGGCTCTGCGCCTGAGTGACTGCTCCCCTGCTGGATTGAGCTAAGTGTCTATCTCATATTTTGACACCTAATTGTCTTGTATCTCTCTCTAATGTTTCCTGATTCAGATTCTTTTTAAATTTAAAAAAAATTTTAATAATAGCTTTTAATTTTCAAAATACATGCAAAGAGAGTTTTCAATATTCATCCTTGGCAAAACCCTGTGTTGCAAGTTTTTCTCTCTCTCTTCCCCCCTCCACCCCCTCCTCTAGAGAGCAAGCAATCCAATATATGTTAAACATATGCAATTCTTCTATACATATTTCCATATTTATCATGCTGTGCAAGAAAACGGATTCAGATTCTTAACAGCTGAGATCAAGGCCTTTCTTTTCTCTAAATTGCTCCACAAATGAATGAATGAAAATTCCTGAAAAGCCAAAGTTAACAAGCCAACAAATATTTATTATTCTCTTACTGTATGCCAGGCACTATGCTAAGCTCTGATGACGTAAAGAAGGGTGAAAACAATCCCTGCCCTCAGTAAGTTCAAAATCTAATAGGGAAGACAAGATAGAAACAAAGATCTATACAAAAGCAAGTAAGTGTTAAGAGTCAAATGAAAGGGTTACAAATCTGGAGGTTATGTTCTAATAATGTAAGGATAACCCACTTGGGAAAGTGGTACCAAGTAAGAACACTTTGGACTGGAAAGGTACAGGGATAGTGGATGGGGCCAACAGAATAAATTAACTAATAGATGACAGACTATGGGGTTGCTCTTGCTTGGAAATTCAAACTCTCATCATCTCTTAGTCAGGACTATATTAATAAACCACCTATTTGTTGGACGGTTTGCCATTTCCTTCTCCTGCTAATTTTACAGATGAGGAAACTGAGGCAAACAGGGTTAAGTGACTTGCACAAGATCACACAGATAGGAAGTGTCTGAGGCTATATTTGAACTCAGGAAGATGGCAGGTCCCTTCCTAGCTTTCCAGTCCTTGTCCATAAAACTCCCCTCCACATATTTTGAGATCCAGTCATATTGGACTTCTCAGCTTACAAAAGGTCCTATCTCCATGCATTTGCATCTGGCTGCAAAGCATTCCCACTTCATCTCTACTCTCAAAATTGCTACTTTATTTCAAAATTCAGCTCAAGCACCATTTTCTGTATACCTTTCCAGTCTTATTTCATATTATCCTTCTTCAGGTAGAACAGAGCATTCAACCTGGAGTCAGGAAGACCTTGCATTCAAATCCAGCCTCAGACACTATATGACCCTGGGCGAATAACAAGTCCCTTGGCTTCTGTCTCAGTTTCCTCATCTTTAAAAATGAGACTACCAATAGCTTCTACTTCCCAGGGTTGTTTTGAGGATAAATCTTAAACTGCCACATTTGTTGTTGCTGTTGTTTGTCAATTGCATCTGACTTTTTCTGACTCCATTTTGGGTTTTCTTGGCAAAGAGACTGGAATAGTTTACCATTTCCTTCTCCAAAACTGACTTGCCCAGGGTCACATAGCATCTGAGGCTGGATTTGAACTCAGGAAATCATATCTTCCCGACTCCAGCATTCTGCACGATGGCACCACCTAGCTTCCCCAGATTGTTACATAAATGCTAGTTATTCTTTTTCCTCTTCATTCATTCCAATCAAACAAGATTCCTTGTTCCACTCTGCAAGCTAATTTCTTCCTCCTGGCTTCTCTACAGGTTACTTCCCAAGTCAGGGATGCATGCCAACTCAGAATCCTTTATTTCTTCATTCAGAAGTTTCTTCCTCCAAGAAGCCTTCACTGATGTCCCCAGTCATTAGAAGCTCTAACTGCCAGTCATGGCTCGAAGTGAAAGGAGGAGAGGGGAGGAAATGATGATTCATACACAACATTCCACCTCCTACCTCCATGCTTTTGTGTAAGCTGTGCCCTGTATCTACACCGTATTACATAACTGATAACTGAAGCTATCAAGTATCTAGGTATTATCCAAGTTTTGAAGAAACCTTTTCTCCCAAAATCCCATGGGAGGGTTAGGGAAAATAGGTATCCTCATTTTATAGTCAAGGAGACTAAAATTAAGAGAAGTAAAAGATTTTGACCAGGGTTACGTGGCCAAAAAATGGATCACATCTCATCCAGGTTTCCCAAATCAATAGTCAGGAAATTTTTAATAGTTTATTGATTTGAATAGAATGGGATTAAAACCAGGCAGGGATGACAGAGATCATGGAAATCAACCCCAGAGGTATGCTGAAGCCAGGTCTACCCTGACAAGCCATTCTGAAATTTTCATTGGGAACATTTGCATCTCACAAATCAGCAAACACTATAAATCAGAACTTGATGTATCATTGTGTTGATTGTCTAGACTAAAGAAATTTTTAATAATACTGATTAACTCTAAAGTGTGTCTTGCCCACATTTCTTTTTCCTTAGAGAGAGATAACATACCCATAACCAACACCCAGTTTTATAAGAGGAAAAGGGGGCCCAGAGAGATTAAGTAATTTGCCTCAAATTACAAAGAGTAAAATGGTTAGACTACTGAAAGTCTTTGGGAGTCCATCTTTGGAACGGTTTAATCAGGTACATTCTTAATTAATTGTCTACTTAATGCCAAACAAAAAAAGCAACTGAAGACAGTACTCTTTGATGGAGAAGGGAAAGAGACATCAGTGGGGGAAAAGAAGTCCTGGAAACCTGAAATCCCTGGTTCAAAAGATTTCAGGCAATTCTGAATGTAATAGTCATTTCTTAGGCAACTGTTACAGCAGCAGCAAGCACTAGACTTCTCATGAAAGTTAGGGTTTTAATATAGATCTCAACATCCTTGATACCCAGGAATCCTGCCTGACTTTGATTAGGGCTGCCCATTCTAGTGCAGGTGAGAAAACCCAAACGAAACACATCTGTCAGATCCAACACTTAAGTCCCCCCTTCCCAGTCCCATTCCATTAAACCAGTCCCTTCTCCAGCCTTAGTGGAAAAATAGCGCCCCCTAGTGTTCCTTTGGTGAGCTTCGGACTCAAAATCAGACAAATCCCCATCTTCCAAAACTCTGTCCCCAGAATAAATATTAATAGCATGACTTGAACTGGTTTTACAGGCACAGCTGAAAGGGACCTCGACATTCCTTCAGGAGAAATGCTTGCCCAGCCTCCAGGGATGAAACTTTCTAGTCCTGAGGAAGCACCCATGTTACAAAATGTATCCTTCTCTTTGTAACTTCCTTAGTTTTCTAATGCCTTCTGCCCCCAAATGGAGCAAGTGTGATCTCTTTTCTACACAAGGCTTCAAATACTTGACATCAACCCTCACGTCTCCATTTCTAACCTTCCATTCTCCAGGTCCTCCCACTCATTCGATGTCCGGGTCTCTGGTCTCCTCCCCTCATGCAGGTGGCTTGCCAAAGTCCTTGCTAAAATCTTACCTAGAAATGTAGGCAATACTACTAAATCTGGGGACAAAAGGAGCATAACAACGCATCACTGTTTGTGGATGCTGTGCACAGATTAATTAATTATTAGCGTTTGGCTTTCTTTTCACAGTGCTGACTGATATTAACTTTATAGTCTACTAAAAAGGGCAGAGCCAGATGGCAGAATGTAAAGACCTGAATTTGAAATGAAAAAGACCTGAGTTCAAATTCGGCTGTCGATACTGTTACCCTGGGCAAGTCACTTAATCACTATGTGTCTCAGTTTCCTCATCTGTAAATTGGAGGTAAAAATAACATCTCTCAGGGTTGTTATGAAGATCAAGCAAGATAATATATAAAGGGCTATGTTCACCTCAAAGAATCACATAAATTTTTTTTTCTTTTTTCTTTTTTGCAAAACATATGTATGGGTAATTCTTCAACATTAACCCTTACAAAGCTTTCTGTTACAAATTTCCCCCCCACTCCCCACCCCTCCCCTAGATGGCAGGATATCCACTACATGTTAATTATGTTAAAATACTTGACAAATCGAGTATATGTATACATATTTCCACACTTATCGTTGTTGAAGTCACATAAATGTTAAAAACAACAAACTACTGTTACTACCATCATCACTACTAATCTTCCCCCCTTTTTTTCACCTGACAACTTATAAGTGAATCCCATTCTATACATGTATTATTGATTTTTTAAAACTAAAGTACAGGCATTTACATTTATTCATGCACATTTTCATCTGTTAGATGTAACCAGCTGAAATCAAGATGGCAGAGTTGAGAGGAAGCATTAGAGTCTAACTCTCTTCAAGCTCTCGCATGCTTCCTTCCTAGATTCTAGAGGATACACCAGATTGAATTCTGATTGGAAAAGCCAAGAAGAATTGACAGTCATTTTTCCAGCAACAGGCAGCCAAGGGAGATAGAGAGAAACTTGTTTTAGGATTGTTTTTATATGAACTCTCTCAAAAAAGATGAGAATGAGGTAATACAATCATCAATGATAATGATAATAATAATAATAATGGCAATATCAATACATTCATACTTTGAAGATATTTTAAGTTCAGTTCCAGATGATAGCAATAAAGCAAACATCACAGTTTTTGGCTATCCGGTATATATAAGCTATATTTACACTATATTGTAGTCTGTTAAGTGTACAATAGTATTATGTCTTAAAAAACAATGTACATACTTTAATTAAAAATATTTTATCCTAAAAATGCTAATCATCATCTGAATCTTCAGAGAGTTTTAGTTGTTTTTTTTTCCTTCTGGTATGGGGAGGTCTTGCCTCAATGCTGATAGCTGTTGACTGATTAGGACACTTGGTGGTCACCGAAGGCTGGGTTGACTGTAGTAATTTCTTAAAATAAGATAATGAAATTTGCCACATCTATTGACTCTTTCTTTCACACAAGATTCCTCTGTAGCATGCAATACTGTTTGATAGTATTTTACCCACTGCAGAATTTCTTTCAAAATTGGAGTCAATCCTTTGAAACTCTGCCACTGCTTTATTAACTAAGTTTATGTAATATTCTTCAATAGTTCTCTGTCTCAAGGACCAGGGAGACCTCAGGAGAAGGAAAGAAATGGGAATGGCCAGTGGGTGGAACAGTCAAGAAATACACAACTTTATCATTGCCTTTCACAGGTGAAATTTGTGGCAACCCAAAAAATTACAATTACAAAAAATACAAAATTACAATTACAAAATCTGGTCCATGACAGATAAAATAATAATGAAAAAGTTTGAAATATTGTGAGAGCTATCAAAATGTGACAAAGAGACACAAAATGAACTCATGCTATTGGAAAGATGGTACCAAAAGACTTGATTAATGCAGGGCTCCCACAAATCTTCAATCTGTTAAACAACACCCTCCCCAATATGTATGAAGTACAATAAAAGTGCATGTCTATCTTAGAAATACTAGTTAAAAAAAAGACAAGAAAAAAAGAAATTGAAGGAATAAATATAGGTAAAGAGGGAATAAAACTATCTCCTTTTTTTTTGCAGAAAATGTGATGATTTACTTAAAGAAACAGAGTTAATTTAAAAAAAATAATTTCAGCAGTTGCAAGATATAAAATAAACCCACACAAATCATTTAGATTTCTGTATATTACTATCAAAATCTAGCAGGAAGAGCTAGAAAAAGCAATTCCATTTAAAATAACTATGGACAGTATAAACCGGGAGTCTGTTTGCCAAGACATACAAGAATTATATGTACACAGTTACAAAACACTTTTCATGCAAATTAATGTTGGGGAAATATCAGTGGCTTAGAAAAAAATAATAAAATTCACCTGGAGATAAAAGGTAAAGGATATCAAAGGAATCAATGAAAAAAAATGGGAAGAAAGGAAGCCTAGCAATACCAGATCACAAACTATACCACAAGTCTTAATCATCAAAACAATTTCATACTAGGTAAGAAATAGAGAGGCTGATCAGTGGAAGAGATTAGGTACATGTCTATTTGATAAATCCAAAGATTCCAGATACTCTCTATTCAGCAAAAATTATTGGGAAAACTGAAAAGAGATCTGGTAGAAAACTGGGTATAAAATATCATCTTGTACTGTTAACCAACTATGATGAAAATAAGCACATGATTTAAACATAAAGGGTAACATCATAAGCAGATTAGTGGGAAAAAGATGAAACATATGGACACGGGAAGAATTTATGATCAAATGAAAGACAGAGAGGATCACAGGAAATGAAATAAAACATAATATTGATTACATAAAATTAAAAAGTTTTTACACAAACAAAACTAATGAAACTAAATTGAGAAGAAAAAGCAGAAAATTGAGACAAGCATTTGCAGCAAATTTTTCTAAGATACATTGAGTCAAAATGTCAATTCCTCAACTGATAAAGGGACAAAAGATATGAATAGGTAGCTGTCAGAGAAAAAAATCTTAGATAGCAATAGACTTATGAAAAAATTTTCTAAATCACTAATAATTAAAGAAATACAAATCAAAACAACTCTGAGGTACCATGTCACAGCTCTCAGGTAAAAATGACTCCAAAAAAAGACATTCTGCAAAGACTGTGGGAAAAGACACATTAATGTAATGCCAAATCAATAGAAACTATAAACTAGTCCAATCATTATAAAACACAATTTGGAACTACCATATCGCTACTAAGTCTATATTCTGAAGAACCCATGTGTACAAAAATATTTATAGAACCTTTCTGTGTGTGTGATAGCAAAGAATTAGAAATTAAGGGATGTCATCAATTGAGGAATGGTTGAACAATTTATGATATGAATGTGATGGCATACTGTTGTGCTATAAAAAACAATGGGGATGATTTCAGAAAAACTTTAAAAGACTTGTGTGAAGAAATGCAAAGTAAAGTGAGCAGAATTAGGAGAACAAAATAAAATATAAAAATATTAACACAGAATATTAATAAATAATATAATAAAAAATAGAAATATTGTAAGTATAACACCTTTGAAAAACTCAGTAACTCTGATGTTAATACAGTGATCAATTACAATCCCAAAATACGCATGAAAAATTTGCTATCCACTTCCAGATAGAGATCTGGTTTGACTAGGAGTACACATATTTTCTACTTTTTTGAGGGGAGCAAGAGCATGGCAGTGTGGAAACGTGGCTAAAAAGG
This sequence comes from Myrmecobius fasciatus, assembly GCA_023553655.1. NCBI lineage: Eukaryota > Metazoa > Chordata > Mammalia > Dasyuromorphia > Myrmecobiidae > Myrmecobius > Myrmecobius fasciatus. The sequence goes on along the minus strand of JAJPUD010006725.1, from coordinate 8,740 downwards.
GAATTTATTTTGAATGACCATACATATTTATAATGAGGTTTGTTTTTCTTAAGTAGGCTTCAGGATTAGGAAAGAGTGGGAAAGAACTTAGAACTAAAATAAAACAATTTTTAAAAAATTTCAAAAATTTTAATTACTTCTTTCTCCAGTCAATTATATGATCCCTTAACAGCAAAGTGCCTGAAATCTATAGAAGAAATAAAAATTAGTTGATTTTGACTGACCACTCCAGTTTACCAAGAATTTTTGCAATCCTAGATTATCATTCAGTATGTTAACTCCTCCTCCCAATTTTGTGGCATCAACAAATCTGATAATAAAGTCACTCAATGTCTCCACTGATAGAATGTCTTGAGGACAGAGATTGTTTCATTTTTTTGTTTTGACATCCCCAGAGTTTAGACCAGTTGCTGACACAAATTTAGCATTTATAGATTTAGATTTAGAAGAGAACTTGGAGGAAATTTAATCTAACCTCTTCATTTTATAAATAAGGAAACCAAAGTTTATAGAACAGAGAGGTCAATTATTTGAGTTGGGACACACAGCTAACATATCTGAGAACAAATCACTTAACTCCGTTTGAGTTTTCTCATCTGCAAAATGAGTTGGAGAAGGAAATAGTAAACTACTCCAGTATCTTTACCAAGAAAACTCTAAATGGGGTCACCAAAAGTCAGACATGATGGAAAAAAAATTACTGAACAACAACAAAAGGCCCACTAAAATACAGAGCTCTTTCCCATTTGACAAAGATTCACCAATCAGCTCTCTTCAGAGCCAGTGATTCAGTCACCAATCATGTATAAATCAACATAACTATATAAAGTTCCAGGTCTGATTAGCATAGGCTAATTACTTTTAGTCAATAAGAGAAAAAACAAGTCTTCATCTGTCAACCCAAATGCTGATTGATTGTGTACAAGGCCCTTTGCCCATGGACTAGATTAAAAGGAAGAATTAAAAGACCAAAAAAGGCAAGGGCAGAAAAGGGAGAACCTTCAGGCTTTTGTGATAGGCCATTGGGACTTGAAGGCTGAGCTGCAGAGTGATTTAGACTTATTATGAAAAATAACTCACATTTTTATAGTCCCTTAAGGTTTACATAGTGCTTGCCTCATTAAAAAAATGTAAGGTAGGTAGTGCAAGTATCATCCCCGTTTTTTTCTTCCAGACCCATGATTTCATTAATATGGGAAACTCTCCATGTGGTGTGCAAATTTCTTCCACCACCGAGTATCCTAAGACACTGAGAGGTTGACTTGTCACTGCTCACATAGTTAAGAATGTGTCAGAGGTAGGATTTGAACGCAAAATATTCATGATTCCAAAGCCATCCATTTTAGAAGTGAGCAAACTAAGTCTCAAAGAGGAGAAGGGGCCCAAGTTCTAAAGAACTGGCTTCTCTAAGTCCAATACTGTTTCCATAACTCTGGATTGTCTCTCATTAAACAAGATGGTTAAGAAAATTATCTAAGGATTTTATGTAGCAATTAGTTTTTAATCTTACAGTTACCCCAAAGTTGGCCTATTTTGCTATTTGAAGTGGGTCTCCTGCAATGTAAAAACCCTGTGAAAAAAAATCAACATTTTCTAACTTGACTTGAATCCACAAGGGCCAAATACATAAAACAATCATTAAATTGTTTTGCTTTTTAGTAAAAATATTTTCTTTAAAAATTATAGTAAATGTGAAGAACACTCCTTTTTTGGGTTTGCTTCTCATGTACTGTGGGGAAAAAACAGCTCTTTCTTCCAAATTCTTTTGCACTGAACATGAAAATGCTTTTCCCTCTCCCTACGAATCTGCAGTGAGGTAGAGAGTCCATGAACTCTCTCGTTAAAAGATACCCTCCAACTCTGGTTTAAGAAATCAAGGACATTAGAGACCTTTTAATGAATTTTTGCCAAACACACACAAAAAGAAAAAACACAGTCTGGCACAATCTGTGCTAAATATCTAAGGAGCAGAAGGTAGATAGTGTTGAGTCCAAGAAAGAGTGATCACTTTAAGCTGGGATGGTGAGAGGATATAGAAAGCAAACTCTTTCTCTCTCTTTTTCTTTCTCACACACACATATAATGTGTGTTTTAAAGAAAACACATAAATATTTGCCTTTTTTGCAAAATACTTTTTTTAAAGCACTAATCAGGACTTGAATTTACTTTTTCATCCTCCAAAAGAGATGTCATCTCAGGAAAAGATTCTATTAAGTGTTGGAGGAGATGTGGTAAAACTGAACACTAATACATTGTTGGTGGAATTGTAAACTAATCCAACCATTCTGGAGAGCAATTTGGAACTATGCCCAAAGGGTTATCAAACTGTGCATATCCTTTGATCCAGCAGTACCACTACTGAGTCTGTATCCCAAAGATACATCATAAAAAAGATAAAAGGATCCACATGTGCAACAATGCTTATAGCAGCCCTTTTTGTAATGGCAAGAAACTGGAAAGTAAGTGGATGCTCCTCAGTTGAGGAATGGCTGAATAAGTTATAGCATATGAATGTTGTGGCACATTATTGTTCTATAAGAAATGATCAGCAGGATGATTTCAGAGAGGCCTGGAGAGATCTATATGAACTGATGCTGAGTGAAATGATCAGAACCAGGAGATCATTGTACACGGCAACAATAAGATAATGTGATGATCAATTGTGATGAACTTTTTTTTAATAAGATATTTCTTAGAACTGTGTGGTTCTTTTTTAAATTTCGATTTTTCAAAAATTTTTTAATTTTCAAAACATATGCATAGATAATTTTCAGCATTCACTCTTTTTTTCTGAGTTCAAAATTTTTTTATTAAAGCTTTTTATTTGCATAACATATGTATGGGTAGTTCTTCAACATTGACCCTTACAAAGCTTTCCCTTACAAATTTTCCCCCCTAGTTCCCACTCCTCCCCTAGGTAGCAGGAAGTCCTCTACATGTCAATTATATTAAAATACTTGACGAGTAGAATATATGTATACATATTTCCATACTTATCTTTCAGCATTCACTCTTGCAAAACCTTGTGTTCCAAATTTTTCTCCCTTCCTTCCTCCCACCCTTTCCTCTAGTTAGCAAGTAATTCAATATATGTTAAACATGGGCAATTTTTCCATACATATTTCCACATTTATCATGCTGCACAAGAAAAATCAGATCAAAAAGGGAAAAGATGAGAAAGAAAACAAAATACAAGCAAACAACAATAAAAAGATGAAAATACTATACTATGTTGTGATCCACACTAAGTCCCCACAGTTCTTTTTCTGGGTGCAGATGGCTCTCTCCATGTGATGAAATTTTTTTTTCAGGCCAATTCGAAAGTCTTGTGATAGAATGAGCCATCCACATCCAGAGAGAGAACAATGGAGACAATGTGGATCAGAGCATAGTATTTTCACCTATTTGCTTGTTTTTTTTTCTTTTTTTTTTTCCCTTTTTGATCTAATTTTTCTTGTGCAGCATGATGAACATGGAAATATGTTTGGTGATTTTTTTTTTTTTTGGTAAGGCAATTGAAGTTAAGTAACTTGCTCAGGGTCACACAGTTAGCTAGCAAATGTTAAGTGTTTGAGTTCACGTTTGAACTCAGGCTCTCCTGATTTCAGGGCCATTGTTCTATCCAATGTGCCATCTAACTGCCCCAAATATAGAAATATGTTTCAAAGAATTGCACATGTTTAACCTATAATGGATTCCTTGATGTTTAAGGGAGGAGGGAGAAGAGGAGGAAGGAAGAAAAATTTGGAACATAAGATGTTGCAAAGATGAGCCGAGAGACAGAGAGAGAAAGAGAGAGACAGAAAGAGACAGAGAAAGAGAAGAAAGGAAGAGGTGAAGAGAGGGAGGGAGAAGGGGGGGAGAGCAGGAGGGAGAGAAGGGGAGAAAAAGAGAGAGAAACAGAGAGAGACGGGGAGGGGGTGTCATTTCATCAACATAGTTATTCCCACCATTAAGACAGGTCACTCAAGTGAGTGATGTGACTACTGACCTTCAGGACCATTTCAAGAGTTGTATCCAGAATAATAATAGCTAGCATTTATATAGCACTTATTATTGAGACTTGCAAAATGTTTTATAAAAATTATCTCATTTTATTTTTACAACAGCTCATGGAAGTAGATGCTATTACCCCATTGTACAGACTAGAATATGGAGACAGATGTTGCTGGTGACAGGGTTACTTGGGTAGCTCATGTCTGAGGCTGGATTTCAATTATGGACTGCCTGTCTTCAAACCTAGAATTCTTATCTGTGTCACCAAGCTAATATCGGTGAACATATGTCACCTGGTAGCTAGGTGTACAATAATGAAGTTTTTGCACTTTTTAACTAGGCTGGTCATTAGATGTTGCTAGCCTGAGCAAACAGGCCCACTTTAGTCTCATCAGTCAGGGCTGTTTCTGCCTTCTTAAGAACATAGGGTCAGTTGGGATGGAAAATATCATCTGCATCCAGAGAGAGAACTATGAAGACAGAATACAGATCGAAGTTTGCTATTTTCACCTTTTGTTGGTTTGTTTTTTTCCTTTTTGGTCTGATTTTTCTTTCTTTCTTTCTTTCTTTCTTTCTTTTTTTTTTTTGCTGAGGCAATTGAGGTTAAGTGACTTGCCCAGGGTCACACAGCTAGGGAATGTTAAATATCTGAGACCAGATTTGAACTCAGATCCTCCTGACTTCAGGGCTGGTGCTCTATCTACCGCGCCACCTAGCTGCCCCTGGTCTGATTTTTCTTGCACAACATGACAAATATGGAAATATGTTTAAAAGAATTGCATAAATTTAACCTATATAAGATTACTTGAGAGCTTAGAAAAAGGAGAGATAGGAAGAAAAATTTGGAACACAAAGTCTTATAAGTGAATGTTGAAAACTACATATATTTGGAAAAATAAAATACTATTGAAATGAAAAATAAAAAAAGAACACAGAGACAGGACAATGCCTTATAGAGGCACTTGAGGTATCACTGACAAACTCCTCCATGTCAGGATGTCAGTGAAGGACACCTTGAATATAATTCACCAATAAATGTCTGTTGACTATATGGAACAATAAGAGCTCATATTTAAACAGTACTTTATAGTTAAAAATGCACTTCATAATTATCCTTTCCACATCGTAAGAGTTAAGGGAATCTGCAATCTGGAAAATCCAAGTAAAATTGTTTGCCCCTCCCTTTGTACTACAGAAGAAGTCTGAATTTTTTCTTTATCTTTTATGGGATATTTACAGTATCTTATTGTAAAATCTGGGTTGACATAATACTATGCATATAATTTATACATTTCTGGGTTTCTAAACTTGTTCTGTATCATCTGCTGGCCTTTACATGTCATCTCTGGCTTCCACAAAACTCCCCCAAAATTCTCATTTAATTTCTTATGGCATTCTGTGATATATTGAAACTTCTATGGGGGAAAATCGTGATGTGGAAGGGTTAACTATACATAAAATTATCTCATTTGAGCTTTATGACAGTCCTGAGGTCAATAACAACTCATGTTTCTATAACAATAACTCAAATTTATATAGCATTTTAAAGGTTAGTGAAATGAATTACATATATCATATATCTCATTTGCTCCTCAGTATAACCTCATGAAGTAGACACAGGTATCAGATTGAGAAGTCAAGTGATTTGCTCAGATTCAAACAGCTGGTATTTGAGGCAGAATTCAAACTCAGGTTTTTCTGTTCCAAGGCACTTATCCACTATTCTGACTAAAAATTTTTCCCCCAAATGAACTTAAGACATAGGCAATGAAGTTTCATCAATTTCAATCCAGAGATGAAATGGAGGCTCAGAGAAGTTAAATAATCAGTCCACAGTCTTAGTAAGTTGGGAAGCTTAAAGTAGCATCAGGGTCTCCTGATCTCCTGACTCCTGACCCTATGTTCTTCCCACCAACCTAGGCTGTACTGCGTTAAACTCTTTAAATTAAATTCAACAGATCTAAGCATAATATTTTCACCTTTTCCTTTTTTTTTAGTCTGTTTGTTTTCTTTCTCATGGTTTTTTCCTTTCTGGTCTGATTTTCTTGCACAATATCACAAACATGGAAATATGTTTAAAAGAATTGCATACACGTTTAACCTATATCCGATTACTTGCTGCCTTGGGGAGGAGGAAAGGAGAAAAATTTGGGAACACAAGGTTTTGCAAAGGTGAAAGTTGAAAACTATCTTTGCATGTATTTTGAAAAATAAAATACTATTAAAAGTAATTTAAAAAAAAAATTGCACCTATTTAACTTATATCAGATTACTGTCTTGGAGAGGAGGAGGTAAGAGAGGGAGAAAGAAAAATTTGGAACACAAAGTCTTATAAAAATGAATGTTGAAAACTATCTTTACATGTATTTGGAACAATAAAATACTATTAAAATAATTTTTAAAAAGAACTGCACATATTTAACTTAGATTACTAGCTGTCTTGGAGGGGGAGGTAAGGGAGGAAGAGGGAAAAATTTAGAACACAGAGTCTTATAAAAATCAATGTTGAAAACTATCATTATGTGTATTTGGAAAAAGAAAATACTATTAACATAATTTTAAAAAGAATTGCACATATTTAATTTATACCAGATTACTACCTGTATTGGAGGGGGGAAGTAAGAGAGGGAAAGAGAAAATTGAACACAAAGTCTTATAAAAATAAATGTTGAAAACTTTATATGTTTTTTGGAAAAAAATACTATTGAAAATTTAAAAGAAATAAAATAAATTCAACATTTATTAAGTGCCTACTATATGGAATAATAACAATAATAGTTTTTATGTAACATTATGATTTATAAAGGGCTTTACAACTGTTGTCTCAACTATATAGAATAATAACAATAATGACAGTTTTTTATGTAACACATTATGGTTCATAAAGGGCTTTATAACTATTGTCTCCACTACTTGGAATAATAACAATAATGATAGTTTTTATGTAGGACAATGTGGTCTGTAAAGGTCTTTACAGCTATTATCTCATTTGATCATTACAACAACTCTGGTGCTATTACTATCTCCACTTTATAGATAAGGAAATTAAGGAAGACCCAAATAATCTGCCCAGAAGTGACAGAACAATTAAGTATATAAGGGCAGATTTGAGTTTAAGTCTTGACTCCCTATCCTGTACTCTTCACTGTGTCACCTAGAAGGCATGTTAGCTGTATGATCTTAGACAAGGTCTACCTCAGTTTCCTCAAATCTAAAATGGGGATAAAAGAGGATCAGCCATCTCCAGGGATTGTTGTAAGAATGAGATAATATTTCTGGTGTCTAGAACATACTAGATACTTCATAAATAATTGTTTTCTTCTATTAGTGAGCCACCCACATATCATAACTGGCATTGATAGAGCATTCAAAGGTTTGTAAATACTTTCCATGTGTTATCTTAGTTAAGACTCCCAACGCCCAATAATACAGATAATTCCAGGTATTTTGCTCTTTTTTTTTTTTAAACATAGGTGACTAGCCCATAGCCACAAATAAATGTCAAAAGCAAGATATGAATCAAGGTCCCCCGGATTCTAGCATTCTACGCCATTACTCCATCCTGCCTTCCCCCCCCCCCAAAAAAAAAAAGACAAACAAATGCCATATGCTCACCTAGAGTTGAAAAGGATCTCTGATAAGATCAAGTAATTTTTTTAAGCCGAGGAAACTGGTTGAGGGACATTAATTGGCTTGCCCAGGGTCACACAAGAATTAAGTAGCAGTTTTCTTATTCTATGAGTAATCTTTCCAGGGTACCACAATGCCTACTCAAGAGGCTTACATCCCACCACATTTATTTTTCTCCTTTTTGGACCTTCTCCCCCATCTTAATCACACTTTTTGGCCTTATGAAAGGACAATGAAGTCCCCTAGGAACAATATTTCTCCTAGAACAATAAGGGGTGTGGCTCGATGCAGTTCTCAGGATTCTGTATCTGCCCAGGCCACCAGATGGCAATCAAGCTGTACCACTGACCATCTACCTGAGTGAAAGTCCTCAACCTCCCAAAGTTCTACTACTTGGGGTCTGGAATAAGAGTAATAATAATTCATAATTCTCTTTTTAAAATTTTTATTTATTTATGCATTTTGCTGAGGCAATTGGGGTTAAGTGACTTGCCCAGAGTCACACACCTGTGAAGACAAATCTTCCTGAGACCACTCAGGTCCTTCTGACTTCAGGGCTGGTGCTCTATCCACTGGGCCACCTAGCTGTCCCACAATTCTATTAGGTCATGCCCCCCATCTGTTTGCATCCCAGCTTCTCAGCATATTCCCCCTAAAATCCATTCTGCATTTAACCACAGTGAAAACTAGAATGTGACCATACACCGTGGGGGCTTGAGCTACACATTTTCAGTCTCCTCCCAATCCAAGTCTTCCCCCCTTGGATTCTCACAGTGAGGCAGATAAATTCAAAGACAATTCATCTCAAAGTCACAGGGGCAAACAGGGAGCCATCTTCAGCTCACTCCACTTCTTAGCCTGGCTGGGGGGATTCTGACCTCTTGGCCAACAGCCAGGGGATACTGGTGATCTGATCAGCTTCCCTTCCTCCTCAAGTCCCCCCATAGCCTTAAGGAGTATCTCTTTCTGGGGTATAAAGCTGATAGGATTGTAAGCCCAAGAACCAGTTAGGTGCTGGAAACTTCCATGAGCTGTTGTTGTGTTCCCTAAGTCACAGAAACTCAGAAGAATCAACAAGAGGGAGTCTAGAAAAGGACCAGCTTGGGTTTTTTTT